>LOJH01017626.1:0-12009 GCA_001685095.1 Ellobius talpinus
ATTTATTTTTATTTTATGTGCATTGGTGTTTTGCCTACATGTATGTCTGTGTGAAGGTGCCAGATTACAGTGATATAGTATTTTTATTTTAATAAATAAAGCTTTCCTGAAGATCAGAGGACAAAGCAACCACACTAGTCAGCCATATAGGCCAGGGAGTGATGGCACACACATTTAATTCCAGGACTCAGGAGACAGAGGCAGACGGATTTCTGTGAGTTCAATGCTACCCTGCACTACACTAGATCAATCCAGAAACAAATCCAGGTGGTGGTGGTTCACATCTTTAATCCCAGTGTTTGGGAGTCACACTCTTTTAATCCCTGCACTAAGGAGGTGGAGACAGGAGCGATAGGGCTGGGTGGAGAGAGGAGTAGAAGGGGAAGAGACAGGAGCTCAGCGGAATGTGGAGTCTGAGGATTCGGACTGAAGATTTGGTAGAGGTAAAAGGTCTCTCTAGTGGTTGGCTGCTTTCTCTTTTGATCTTCAGGTTAAACCCCAATATCTGTCTCTGGGTTTTATTATTCATGCTACACCAGATTCCCTGGAACTGGACTTAAGACAGTTATGATCTGCCATGTGGGTGCTAGGAATTGAACCAGGGTTCTCTGGAAGGACAGCAGTGCTCTGTCCTCTGAGCCATCTCTCCAGCACTTCCTCTTCCCATTTCTGAGCCTCTCTATCCATTTTCCTTGTTTTAAACCAAAAGGACAGCAAGGTTCCTCAGAACAGAGTTACCATATCTCTAAGCATGTGGACCCAGCTAGGAAAGTTGTTGGATACCTCGATGCCTGAGCTCTCTGCCCTAAGGTTTTTGTGTTTGGGACAGCTTCACCTTCAAGGATAGTTTAATAAAATTCACATGTGCATCTTCCAAACACACTTCCTTCAATGAAAGTAAGTCACGTGCCCACTCTTGTGCCAGTGATAGTGCTGGCTGGTTATAACCATGGTCTGAGCTGGCCCTCTCCCTGCAGAGTCAGGAAATTCATTAAAGTAATTCAAAAGATAAAATTTTTCAAAGCTGTGCTGTCTATAGGTAGCCTCTATGAACAACTTGTCCTTTCTAGAGTCCAAATCTCTTCATAAAAAATCACTTTCAGGATGCTTGAGAATCATTTGCGGCTAATGCCAGGTAGGTTTGAACTTTATACATTTTACATGGCCATCAAATGTCTGTATTTGATAAACAATCTTAAATGACTGTGTGCTCATTATCAGTTGGCATGAGAACTCAAAGTCCCAGCTTTAGATTAGTGTCAGCTTTAGATATTAAGGTAAAAGTACTGTAGCTGTGTGACTCTTGTATGGAAGTACACGGTTATTCCCTCATCCTTGGCAAAATGAGGGTTTGGTACCAGCCATCTGCACCATCTCCCTGTCCCCTGTGGCCCTGTCAGTGTGCAGGCATCACAAGATGCCCAGCTAAGCTTAACCAATGGCTGTGCAACACAATGCCTACTGAGAAGTAGTTTTCAACTTCATGGTGACAATTAATGGCTGAATAGAAGACAGTCTTTTTAAGATTGAGTCCACAGAACATCACTTAAAGTTCAACTCTTAAGAAGGAGCATCTAAGGAAGGAAAAGAGAAATTATCCCGCTACTAAGCCTATAAACCCAAAGCAATGTCTCCCTATAAACAAAGGCTAAGGTTAAAACAATAGAACCCAGTCCATTGAATCTCTTAGCCCTTTCCCCCCACCCCTAAAACCTGTGGTGGTTGTACTAGTGTTTTATGATAGCCAAAGCCCCAAAGCATAACTTGCTTTTGGTATAAATGCTGGAAGGTATCTCTTGTTACTTGAGGGACTATGAAGGATTTAGGCTTCCACATGTAAAATGATCGTGGCCTCTTTTCCAGGCTTTATTAGCTGACCTTCCAGAGTATACCTTTCATAGGTTAGCTGGCCCACCAGAGTAATTAAATTAAAGAGAATGGTGCCCATGCTCTTGGCTCCAGAGCACATGAATGACAAGGATAATGTTTTCTGTGCCACATTCCAGAGGGACCTATCTCACCACTGCACTCAAGCCCTGCTGCTGGCCTTTAAAGGGACAGTGTTCCTAGTGCCCTGATGCCATGTATTCCTCCAGCTTCTAAAGACAGCCCTTTCTTTCTAGAACTCTGCAGTACTTTCTCACTGGTTTCTAGGTCAAGACAGACACCACCACCACCCCCGCTGTCTGTAGGCAACATCTCTGGGGCTGGGCTGCAGTGGCAGCTCATGTTCCACTTTTTGCCTTCATCTCCTCTGTATGGAAACCATGACAGCCTCTTTCATGCACCTCTCCTTCTAAAGCTTCCTAAGCTCCCTAATGCCCGTGTGTATGCGCCTATGGATTAAACGGCAGGCAAAACGTATCAATGGTATTTTATTAGTTCTATTCCAGGTAAACACATTTAACCAGATTGCAAGTGGCAGTACTGTTAAAGTTAGACAGAAAATCCCCCCAGAGAGAATGTCTGTGGCTTGGTGCAGTAGTTGGTCTTGACGGCCTCGTGTGTACAGTCACTGTAGTCAGTGTTACACTTGCCACACCGGCAGCTTATGGCAACAGGGTAGGAGAAATAAGGAGCAACATGGCGTGGGCATCCTGGTATCTCCACAGTTCTGTAGATGAAGTCTCTGTATGTACAAACATCCTGGGAGAGCGCATATTTTGAAAGAAACAGCTTGCCGTTGATATCCTATGGAAAGAAAAGGGATCATAATATGATAAATTTCACACTGCTTTAGATAGTGCAATAGAAAGACTGTAATTTACTGATATCCCTTTATTTCAGTGATGACCTATAGAGGACTCTTGAACTCTGTTACTCAGTACTAGCTTAACACATCTACACTTAACCCCTTAGAGACCCCGCCCCCCAAAAGACACTTTCTTCTCGTTTGCCTTTGATCATGAGAACAAAATGAGGTTTAAATAAATTGGGAGGAGAGTGTTGCAAATGTATCTGTATTTCTTTTTCCAAACAGAGTCACATTGTTATAATTCTGAAAACAATGCTCTTGGCTTCCCAAAGAGACAGCACCATTGGATTTGGAAAATTATGCTTTGATTTATCTCACTTGCTTTCTAAATATTAACAGATAACTTTCGGCCTATATAATTTGTAGCTAAAAAAGTACAGTGAAGAACATACCCTTGTCATACAATACCCGGCACAGATGGTGGTGTTGATGGCCAGGCAATAGGCGCACTCTCTCCTATCCACGTACATTGTATATTCAGTTGGAATACAGAAAGATGCTGCTTGTCCAAATGCAAGGGCAAAAAGCAGGGAAAGCAGGGCAACAGCACTCATGCTGAATCAGAGATAAAAATCACAGAACTCATTACATTACTTTCTGTACATTCAGAGGCATGTTTGTGGAAAGCTGATGCATATATATAAACACACAGCCAATAATGGGGACAGCTAAAGTACACTGAATAGTTACTTAGCTCTGAGCCCTACATAAGGTGTTTTTACATATCCAATCTTCTCAGACCTTCTCACATGCACTCAGATGCAGCTATGGCCCTACACACTCATAGTACAGAAGCTCACATCTTAGAGGTCTTGCCTACAAGTACCACTGAGTTCCCTTGGGAAGTGACATGAAAGCTTGCAATATCACAACAGAAAACTGACAGCTTTTGGTAAACTAAGTGTGAAATAATTCCTTCAATGGAGCTGTAATAAAATGCCTGTCATTATAAGAATTAAATCAATAAATATTCTTCCAGACTGGACTTTTCCAGAATTATAAGTATCTAAAAATGTTGGTTCAACAGCTTAAAAGATTCATATAATTAGAGATAGAAAGAAACCAAGAAAAATAACCAAACTTTGGTACACCCCAGTGTTTGTAATCTTGCCTATAATTCTACTACTGCTAGTCAAGGAAGCTGGAGAAAGTCCTGAAAAATGCAGGTAAAATTATGACTAGTGTTAAGTAATAACACCAACTAGAAGGCCCTTTCTGAATCCTGAAGGTATTCTTTTAGAGTTGAAAAAAATTCAAGTTGAAATAAAAGATCATTTTACATAGAAGTTGCACAGCACTCATTATTTAAAAGAATATAGAGAGCTGAAAATACTAGCTTGACATGTTTAGACTATTCCAGCCAAGAAAACAGATCCATCATTACAGTTGTGACTGTTTGGGAGGCAGCAAGGGGGCCACCAAGCAGAACGTGCATCCCGGCCAGCCTGTCTAACGGAGAAGCTATCAGTATCAGCTGAGCTTGTAATGATCTGGGAAATGCTATGGCTTGTAATTATTTTGATTCTGTTACTGAAAGAGGATAATCAAATTTCAGACTTTTAGATGTAAGTTGATCACCTCTAAGATTAAGAAGACTTTGTATTTCCTTTTACTAATATTGTTCAACTAACTAGGTATGTTTGGATGTTTTTTCTTCTCAACTATCATTGTTGGTGCGTGTGTGTATGTGTGTGTGTGTATTCCTCACTGAAGCAATTCTATTAAATTATTATTCACTGGCTGCCAAGATGGCTCGGGGGGTAAAAGCATTTGCTGCTCAAGCCCAGTACCCTGAGTTCAGCCCACAGAACACACATGGTGGATGCAGAGAACAGACTCCTTCCCAGAAGTTGTCCTGACCTCCACATGCATGCTGCCGTGCTTCCCCAGCACCACCACCCCACAATAAACAGCTATAAAAAATTAAAAGAAAATTATTCACTAAACAATTTATTCAATCATCATAAATTATACAAGATTTTCTCAAATCTGTCAATTGTGTCAACAACATTTGGAAGCTGCATACTTTAAAAATCTCTACTTACTGAAACCTTGTAAGTCAGTCTCAGGTAACCAGAATTTTGTCTTCAATAAATGTATAAGGCAAAAATAAGTATTACAAAGGTTCCTAAGCATTAATTCTAAATGTCAACTCCTACAGCCATTTCAACAACCTCTTATTCCTAGCATAGGCATTGCCAAAATTGGATAAACACACATGTACTGAGCATCTGGACTATACACTGAGACATGTATTAACATAGTTCTTGACCCAAAACACCAACAGTTCAAGTGGAACCAAGTATGACACAAATATAAAATATAGTTTGTTCTAAGTTCTCTAAGAAAGTCCAAGCTATGACTCGATTGCCCTCCATTTATTACATTTGCTACTCATGTAGATGGATGAGTAAATGAAAAAATGTTCAGTGGTAAACTCTGTTCAACAAGCCATTACATATGTGAGCATCCCTTGCAGCATTTTTTAAATGTTTGCATTAGGAAGTAAAAACATAAGAATTCCTGGTTTTGTTATTGGATGCATTCCGATGTAGGACCCGAGCCTCACACATACTGAACCTCATATTCAGCTCTACAGTTAAGATTCTACCCCATCTGAAGCCATAAGAATTCCTTTCTCCAGAATTATGATTTTTGCCAGGTGTTTCATAAAAATACAAGTTCCCTATATAGTATTCAGTTAGTTTATTATATTAGTGACACAGATCTAAAGGATTCTCCAAAGGATCTTAAAAATAGCAACCAGGTAAGTGTGATGGAATAGTCTCCCTTCCTGTCCACATAGCCCTGGCCATCTTCACAGTTCTCCAATGGGTTCCACCACAGCAAACAGCTTCTAGCTTTGCAGTTCTACATGTAACAGCAAGTCAGTAACCTATAATCTGAATATTAGCTCAGAACCTAAGGAGCAGAAATTTCCCATGGTTTATAAGAAACTGATGAAAATATTTAATCTCATTTATTCACCTGCTAGATAGAAACAGAGGAACACACATGACCCTTTAAAAATTGTAAGACAGGGCTGCGAAAATGGCTCAGTGGCTAAGATCAAGTACGTCTCTTGTAAAGGGCCTGAGCACAACTCTCACATCCAGATCAGGCAACTTGCAACCCCTTGTAACTCCAGCTCCAGGGGATCGATGTCTCTGGTCTACACAGGCACCCTCATACACAGTACACACATGCATACATAATTTTCAAAATCTCTTCTAAAATAGTGACACTTTTAAGACTCCCTTTTGGGTTTCTTGGTTTTGTTTTTTTGGGTTGTTGTTTGTTTTTGGTTTTTTGGTTTTGGTTAATTTTTGAGACAGGGTTTCTCTGTGTACTCCTGGCTGTCCTGGAACTCACTCTGTAGACCAGACTGGTCTAAAACTCAGAGATCCACCTGCCTCTGCCTCTGCCTCCCGAGTGCTGGGATTAAAGGCGTGTGCCACCACCGCCCAGCAAGACTCCCTATTATAAATATAGAAGTTTAAGATAACAAAAGCAAAGCATAAAAAAGGACTGGATCACCAGTAATGGTGCTCATATAATGCTGCAAAGATAAAGAATGTGAATAATTCTGTATCTTTTCTTCTTTACTATAAATAGTAAAACTTTATTCACTTAACTTTCCTGTACCTCAATTTCCTTGTCTATAAAAGAAACGTTAAACATCAAAAGGTTACCAGGAAAATCTTCACAGCACGAATAATCTGTGATTATGTGTTAAATTAGAATTGTAATCTACAATGCTGCTCTCATAAAAATAAAATAATGCATGAGACTCCTATATAAGAAAATGTCCTTAGCTACATAGCACTATATAAACCAATGCTAATACCTTCCTTTTCTCAGTGCTTTCCCTGTGTTCATTCCCTTAACCTTTTCTCCATATTTTCTTTCTGCTTTTATTATTCACATTATGAAACACATTTCTCTCTGCTCTGCTAATATCTATTATCGCTCTTTTCTACTTGAAGTCATTACTTACTATACAATGAAAAGAATCAATTTTTCTACTTCTGAGCAACCCCAGCATTTCACTAAAGTGGAGTACTTTTCCAGAAAGAAAAAAGTGTATTATATTAATAAGGTGTGTGTATTGTATACTAGCCAAGAGAGATTCGCTATTAAATAGCTAAAAAGATCTTGTTACATGGAGTGTCCCTGATGGTAGTGAAAACACTGTTACCCATGTACACACTCCAAAGTGAATTAACTCTAAAACTCTCCCCAAACACATTTTCATCAAAATGGCTATTAGTAATTGTGAGGATTAAATGCACAGGTTATTCTAGTGTTAAACACATTTAGGTCGACCTGTGAGCAGGAGAAGTTCTTGCATCCTGTTCACTCTCCACCAGCAGACTGGCGGACTGTGTGCATCCTCAGTCAGCGAGGTCTCACCTCATCTGCAGTTGTGGGGCTCACTCCCCTTCATCCACCCCTGCATGATCTGGAACAATAACTAAAAACTGTCGAGCCTATCAGTTCTGTCTCAACATTTGCAATTTTTAAAGAAATGCTACACTGTTAAAATAAAATGAAGTGATAATAAAAGCATCTTGTTTGCAGGGCCTGCTCAGGGTAGACACCTACCTTTCTTTGCATTGGCGAGTGGATGCTGTGATGGCCCAGACTCTGTTCATTTTATACCCTTCAGGATAAGTCCCCTCTGATCTTCTTGTTTATATAACTGCATTTGACTTGCTGCTTTCTTATCTGAAAATCATCTATTGAAAATTCATACTGAACCCCAAATAAAACTTGTTTATACAAACAGGTTCACAATATCCTCCCCTGGAAACTCTGACATTATTATAGCATGCATCTTCCTCTCTTATTTCAAATATATTCTTTATTAATATTTGTTAATGTTAATTATTGATATTAATATATGTTAATATTAATAAAGAATAGACCATAGAATTAGGAGAAATGGTGAAAAACTCATTGAGAATGCAAATTTATCTGGGGCTTTAGGGCTCTAAATGTCACCTATTCATGTAGATATATATATAAAATTATTATTATTATATATATAAAATCTATAAAGCAAAGGCAACTTCTTTCTGGAAATCTAGGTCAATTGACCCATGTATGACAACAAAAATATTTTAGTTCAAAATGTTTTGTTTTGTTTTTTTCTGGACTTTACAGGATGCTAATACAACTTAAAATGTGAAAGGCTTCTTTGAGTAACATGGCTATATCTGGCAGGATGTCAAACTGACCTGAGATCAAATTCTGGTATGGTCATTAGCTAGCAATATCATTACATTCATGAGTTGTGCTTATTTCGGGTTCCTCACCTTTCAAAAGGTACATTGGTGTGTGTTTGTGATCCTAAAACTCAGGAAGCCAGGGATGGAGACTTCAAGGTCTGAATGGAATACATAGCATCATTATGTCTCAGAAAATAATTAATATCACTTTTTATATAAGTAACAAATAGCAAGGACTCCATAAGAAATAGTTAATTTATAATAACATGAAAATATTTGTTTGATAAATATTTAGCCAATATAGTCATTGAATGTGCAAATGGTTGGTCAAGTGTGAGGTTATTACTCAACATTTGGAACTAATCTATACCTTTTCTCAATCTCTATACCTATGTATTAATTTTACTCATTTAATCCACTTTTTCCACACTGTAACTAAAGTATCATGCCCCAAACTTGTGCTTGGCATTTCCAAATGGCCCTCGGGAAAGAAGAAAAAAATGTCCAGGCTTAGTATCCTTTTAAAGCCCCTCATGGTCCATTCTGGCTCTGATTTTATCTTCACCATCTCCTGGTCCTCAAGTCTCAGCCTTTCTCTGCTGCCTGTGGCTTTAGACAAGCTGAGCTGAGTTTCTCAAGTTAGTTCTATTTCCCTTTTCATTGGGAATATTCTGTTCCCTCTGCTGGAACACCTGCCCAGGACTTCATCCCCTGTCCCATCTCAGATAACTCCTGTTCATCTCTCATGGCTCATCTGAGAAACACCACTCTTGCAAACCCTTCTCTAATTCTCCATGGCTTTTCTAATGATTAGAGGTTTTAAGGGAATTAAATATATAGAACCCCTGGCATATGGTAGATACTGAATAAAATCCTAGATATTCTTAGGGGTTATTAAAAATCCCATTTGTCTTCACTTACTTTAACCTTTATTATTAATGTAAGTGACAGACAAAATATGATTTCTGGCATAGGTGAGTCTCCCCAAAGGAGGATAGCAAAGTCAAGGTAGAGTTAAGGAAAACCTTTAGGGAAAATACATTTAACAGAGTTAACTGAACAAAGAAAGACTTGCAAATCAGACAGGACTCTGAAAAGAAACAGAAGAACTCAAAACACAAGTCAGGCAGCATCTGTGGAGAGAAAGCAGAGGGAGGCACAGAAATAGTCTGACTGGATGCTGTTCAGGGTGTGGCTCACAGGAGTGTGTTCTGATCAGTTGACTGCTCATGATGGATAAGGCTTGATTTTTATGATTAAATTGTGGCTATTCACCACAACTGTACTACATTGCATCTTTAGCTAGTTTACATTTGGCTGCAGTTCATTACGCAGGCGCTCAGTCTGGAGTTGTTCACAGACAACACATAGTTTAACAGATATAAAACAAGAACAGCTGGTCCAGGTCTGCACATATTCTGAATACAAGCTACTACCATCATAATCTCTAATCCATAATCATAATCCATGCCTTCTACTAAAAACATAGTGAACTATTCAATGCTAATAAAACCATGGCTATTGGAGGGGAGTCTATAACCTTTAAACTCCTAAACCAGCACAATCCCTAACAGCAATCTAAACATCTGTCCTTCACCCCGCATCAAGGAAACTTCTCTTTGCAACAGAGAGAAAACCACACCTAATCAAAATGCAGAGTTGTGGAGCCTGGTCCCAGTAGGTACATCTACAAACACTCTCTTACCTGAGGTTCAGAGAACATTGTAGAAGAGGCAGAAGAAATATTTTAAGAGCCAGAGAATCAGGGAGTTTGCCATAACTGGTAGCAAAGAGAAGGGAAACAAAAGATATCAATTTTACTTCATAAAGGCAGTGTCTTGATTATGGTACAGGGAAAGACAGTAAGGCAGAGGAAAAAGTACTTCCAGATTGATAAAGTAGGCCTGAGCATCCATGGAAGCCAATGCACTGTGAGTTCACATAGAAGAATACTAGAAAGAACAGAGATGCAGAGTCTTCTGAAGAGTGTCGAGGATCTTTTTTGTACTCAGATGAAAACTGATTAATGTATACATTTTAAAAATCTAGTTGAGGCTGAAGGGCAGGGGAGAATCTGGAGGAGATGAAAGAGAGCCATCCAGACACATCCAGGATGAGGCACAGCACCCTTTCCAACTTGCAGCAGTGGCAATCTCCTAATTTATGGAGAATGAGGCTGGCTGCTCAGAGGGTTTTGGTTCAGTTATGAGGGAGATTAGTCTTTAACTAAATGCTGTTCTGACCTTTTCTAACAATGCCTGTGAGGATTTACTATTTCCAAAAAGCACAACTTACAAAACAAAACTGAAGAATATGGGTAGGAATGCAGAAACATCTAGCAACCAACAAGGTATAATCTGTAATATGTGGCATTTAACTAAAAAACAACTCTAGGCATGCAAAGAAGCAGCAAAGTACAATTCATAATGAAGATGAAATTGAACCAGAACTGGTATACATAAAAGAATTAATATATAACAAGAAACTAGGCATTATATTATAACCAACTTCCATAAATTCAAGTACCTAGGGGAAATACTAAGTAGAGGCATAAAAGACCAAATTTAACTTCTAAAGATGAAAGCAACATTATTTTCACAAAAAGTATGCTGTTTTGGATAGATTATATGTAAAAGATTAAATACTTCAAGGGAAAAGATTAATGAAGCTGAAGATATTTAATATAAGCAATTCTAAATGAAATACACAGTGAAAACAATTTGAAAGATGACTAAGGTTTGATGAATTCAGAAAAATGTCATGATTATAAACATACGAAAGCAAAATTCTCAAAGAAGAGGAACACAGAAAAAATTGAAGATGCAATAACTTAAAGATTTACAGACCTTATAAAATAATAAGTCAGCTCCAAAGGCCCCAATGACTCATGTACAAAATTATAAAGAAATCCAAACTAAAACATGTCATCACCAACACCAATAATAAAGAGAAACGCCTCAAGAACAGACAAAATTACAGATAATGTAGAAAACATAAGGAGACAAATTCTAAAAAGAATGATAAAGCTTAAAGATTGTGGCTCATCTGTGCTAAAGGGAAACATTCTATCAACCCAGAATTCTTCAGTGAAAGTCATTGTTCAAAAATGAAGGGAAAGGGTGATGTGTAGGGGATATAGATACACACAATCTGAAAGAATTTATAGCTAGCAGGCTAATCCAGAAGGAAATTATACTAGATCATAAATCAAGATCCACACTGAGGATTGAAATGCACTAGAAATGGTAATTATGCAAGCATAAGATATTCGCACTATTATTTAAACACTTTTAACAGATAATTGACTATTTAGAGAAGCAAAAAACTTCTGCAAAAGGCCAGCGGCCCTAAAGAAAAGGCCTCCAGGACAAACCCATGGCCCTGACATTTCCTCTCATCTACTCATTGCCCACTACTATGAAGTCCCAGAGCTGAAGTTCTGGTGCTTTTGGTTGGTATCTCTCCATGGCAGCTCTCTAGCAGGGTGATTGACGCTCACAAAGGTTTGAAAATACAAAAGCAGGTCCTCTTCCTGTACAGATCTCAGTGCTGTGACTGATTTTCATGCTCTCCTACAGTTGGAAGCTAATCAATCCCTCTCCCCCAAGAATAGCAGCCACCCAGGGGGTATGATCTTTGGAGGGTGAGAGAACCTGCCCAGCCCACAGACTGCAAAGCTAAGCCTAGCCAACAGAGGCCACTTGTAGGCAAAAAAGAGAACCGACTAAAGTGAAGACAGCTCTGGTAGATATGGACACTTATCTACACAGGCTCAACATCTGGATAAGCAATAGCGAAGACAAGCATCTGCAATTCAGCTGACCCTCCCCATTTCCATGCAAATAACCAGCAGTCTACAACTTGTGAGGATACGGAAAAAAAGCTACCTTAGGTTACATACACCACACACATGCACTCATGCACTATGCTTCCTTTCAATTATACATCATTACATTTTATTCCTCTTCATACATGCATCCAATGTTATCTTTTTATTATTGGGCAGTCTTCATTCTTTTCCAT
>LOJH01017626.1:12154-22194 GCA_001685095.1 Ellobius talpinus
TTTAAAGAAATGTTATTTTATTCCCCTTTCTATGTTTATGGGAGTCATTTCTTGTTTTTGCCCCAATATTTCTCATCTTTTGTTATATTATTCCCATAACAATCTTCTCAAATCTCCTTCTTCTTTTCATCTATTTAACCTTGCTTCTTCTATATTTCCTCACTTCCCAGATGCCTTCCTTTGCTGCTTTACTTTACTATTCCTGCATCATATTTAACATGATAGCACATATACACATGCTGACTAACTCAGCCATTCTGCTCCTAGGGATTCAATAAGGAGAAACACAAGCATGTGTCCATACACATACTTGTATACAAACTTTCACAATGTCTTTGTAATGAACTAGAATTAGAAATAACCCAATGGTCGTCCACAGTGACAAATAAGCCATGGCACATAAAAATAATAGTTGTCAATAATAAATAGAAATAAATCATTGACACAGCAATATTGTTTGTGAGAAAAGGTGAATCCAAAAGACAAGTACATGCTTTCTGATTCTGATAATAATAAATACAAACAGAAAGAAAATTGATTGCCTAGGGTTGGAGAAAGGTGTATACAGTGTAAGGGCTAAGTTACCCTGTAAGCCCCACTGGCCCAAGGACAGATAACTTCTTGGAATGTCGGGGGTTGTGCTTAACTGGGAGATGACAAGTCACATGTTTTTGCTACACTAAACAAGTTTGCTTGATCCAACTGCAGCAGAAGGGATTGTTGTTGCAGCAGATGGATGTTGGCAGGAGGTACACAGGCAGGAAGTAGGATGTATGCTTGCTCCTGATTGGACCTGATGAGAAATACTATGGTCTTGTGGTTTTGCCTTTTTAAACCTCTCCAAAATGTGACTTGTCACCATTTTCTGAGAACCCCAAAATGGTCTTGGCAGAGTCCATCATCCTGTCCAGTATTTAATTAAAGCTTGCTCCAAATTTGGCTCAAAAATTGCGGAACTTATTTTTCTTTTACAAATTCTCAGGTTTAACAAAGGGAAAAAGATTATCAACAGGGCAGAAGACCATTAGAAAGGAGAAATGTGTTATCTTGATTTAAGATGACTCATCAAATTGTGCACTTTCAATACATGCAGTGTTAAGTTGTGTAACTCCACAATTCTTCTGTGACATTATAACTTCTAATATATCAGATTGCAATTAAGATTAAGTCATATTGGAATAGAACAGGCCCCTTTCGATATGTTTGGGGGAAATTTAGACACAAACACATGAACAGGAGAATATCATGTGACGGTTAGAGTAAAAAGTCTACAAACTAAAGACATAGAAGTAGGAGAGAGAAACCCAATACAGGAAGTTTACTGTTAATAATACCTAACAAAGCTGTTCTAAAGTCCAGTAGTACAAATGACCTACTTACTTCTCTGTTCCCCACACCCAGGTACCATGCTCCCAGGCACTGTTTGACTTCCCATATTCCACTGAGCACTCCAAGCTTGTTCTTGCAATAGGGATCTTACTCCTTATTTGTTCCTTCTAAAGAGTCCTTTCATCATAGTTTAGAATGACTTCCTCTTTATCACCTCAGCTCGATGAAAGCCTTCCTTAGCCACCACATCTAACAGGGCACATTTTCTGTCATTCTTAGGCCCTCATTTCACAACACGTATAATTTCCTGATATTAGCTTGTTTACCCTTCACTGATATGTATTCTTTGTCTTCCCCTGCAAAACTGAATGTGAGCAATTTAAAAGGGAAGGGCTTTGCTTCACTCGCTCATATTGCATTCTCAGAATTCAAATCAGCAAAACCACACACTAGAATTTAATAGATACTTGTTGGTTGTGTAAGTAAAAGGAAACACTAGAGTACATAATTAAATTCATTCCCAAATTACTAAACACTCAGATATTCTACAGACAGCTTTAGGCAAAGCCAAACTTAAAACAAGCTTTTTGACATCTTTTATATTACATTTACAGATCAATTCATTTTCAAAGGAAAAAAAACCCTACCCATCCATCCTAAGTAGCTAAAATAGGAGTATCATTATAATATGAAACAGATTTGTTATCACTCCCCATCCCCAGAGAATAGATGTTTTCCTAGTTTCTAATGTGCTCTATTTCCATAAAATTCTAATTTGGAGGCAGCAGATTTTCTTTCAAATCAGTAGTTACCTGTGAGAGTCACATTAGAATGACGTGCCATTTAAAACAAAGCCATTTGTTTACCTAACTTCTTCTAATGTTTGCTTCATAACCAATACATAAAACTCATCAAGAAGAGCTGGCCCTAATGTGATTGATCATTTTCTCCTCTAAAGCTCCTAAGTGGATGACAAATTTAATTTAAATATGGAACATGTCAATTTGCTTCTCTCTTTTGGTAACAGTTGAAAGCCCCTAATACACCAAATTTATATGAATTTACATGCGCTCTCTAAACTCTACCCAAAACCATATTTTTTTAAAATTAAGGTCACACATAAATGTTAACAAGAGTCGTTAGCATCTCCTATAATAAAATTCAGTGTTATAAAGTCAGATCAGCATCAGTGTTTCCTGTATGTCACCACAGCTCCTCTGTTCCTTAGTATAATATTTTTCATTGCTACTTATATTACTTTATATAACCCCTCTGTAATTAGATATTTCTCTGGATGGATAATATGAGCAGAATTAATTGTACTCATAATGGGCGCAACTGCTTTCTCAGCAGTAACCAACAATGTGCTATTGATCTTACTAAAAATTAACTTTTTATCTTTGTTCTGCATATTTTTACTTTAAAAATGTTAACAGCATTTTTATTTTCAAAAATCAATAAAAGATTCAGCTAGGGAATTAATCATAGTAACCAAGCAATCAACTCATAATGCAATCAGCTATTTCCTCACTATATGTGTGTGAATTTGTCCCAGTGTTTAAAATTGCCTTTAATTGAGGGTGATGGATATTCAGGAATTCTGTAAGTCCCACATAATGGCAGAAACTGCCCTGGAGGAGTTCGTTCTCACCAGTCATCCACCAGCCCCACTGTGGTGGTTAGTGTTGACAGGAAGAACAAACTCTGAGAACATCCATGAGGAAATTTCTACATTGAGACTCACTTTAAATATGGGCAGCACTATCCCTTTATCTGGGATTTCAAATTGAATAAAAAGGAGACAGTGAGATGAGCAGCACCATGTGTCTCTCTCTGCCTCCTAACTACAGACGCAATGGGACCCACTGCTCGTGTCCTGCCATCCTGCCTTCTCCACCATGAGGGAATGCACCCTTGAACTGTGAGCCAAAATAGGCATCTCCCTCCTTGAGTTGCTTTCGTCACAGCAACAAGAAAAGAAACCAGTACACTCACTAAGATGACAGCCCAGGACACTTTGGAGCCTCAGACCCATATATCAAACTGCCTATATTAGGCATCTCGAACTAGATAGTGAGCAGGAACCTCAAGTTTAATGTGCTCACCAAATGCCCCAGCTGGGCTGTATGACTTCTTGGGTCAGCTTGCTTCTGGTCTTGCTTCTAGGAAAACGCAGGAGAACAAAACAAAGCCAGCTGTTTTTGGCCCCAAATCAAGCAGATTTAGTGAGCTTCCCCACGTGTGAAGTAAAAGGAGAAGGCCAAATATATCCAAGAGAAACTATTCCTCAATGAAACCAAAGGCACAAAAGGAGGCCGTGACAAGAGGAGGCTTCTCAGCATCCAGCCCATTAACAATTATTCTCAAAGTTTACTATCCACACTAGCTGACTCTTCCCCAAAGCCCTACATACCTTTTGTTCTTCCACCCATCATATATTAAAACCCAGAATTGCTTTCCTACTTCAAGGAATTAGAAAAAAGAGTAAAGCATAATGAACCAACTGTTCAGATATTTGACAACAGACACAAGGCTGATGCAGAAAGAAAAAGAAACATGACTTAAGCCTGTGATTTTCCTAGCTGGCTGCCTAGAGGCAGTTTCTAGGCCACAGCAGAGAGCAGAAACCAAACAGAGATGGAAGGTCTTGTTGAGTTTAAAAGACAAGTATCAAAGTTCAAAGAAGTTGAGTAACTAGAATTTTTAGGACAGAGAAATAACAACTGTAGTTAAGGCTGTTCTGAACAAAAAAATAAGACAACTTTTTAAAAAGATTAATTTACCCAGGAATGATATAACTGTGTGCAAGAGCCAACTCCAGCACTCTCTAAGAAAATGCAGCAAAATCCAACATACAAATCTGAGTACATTAAAATGTAAAATCTATAATATTTGTAACACAATAAAAATTACTACTTATGTGAAAACTTATGTGAAAATATGACACATGCAATCAATATAGAGAAACAGATACATAAAAAGTACAGTATACAGACAAAAACTGTGTTTTTTTGCTTGTTTCCTCTCCCTCAGATCCTCTCCACCTTCTTACCCACCTAACTCTACACCCTTTCTCTCTTTAGAAAATAGGCAAAAAAAGGAAAAAGAAAAAAACACAAGAAACACAGACACATACCACTCACACAAAAACAAAACCCACAAAAACACAAACTCAAAAACTACAATATACATCCAGTAAGACAAAAACGTCCAGACAAAGTAATATAAGACAAGATCTATAAAGTATCCTTTATTTTTGAATTTATATATTTATTTTATATATTGAGTTAGTTTTTCACTGGACATGCATTGGACTGCAGGGTATGAGGTTAAGTGTGATAAATATACTCAGTGAGACTCCAGCAGAGAAAGCGAACCTTTTCTTCACAAGTGAGTATCAGCTGCAGATAGCTTCTTGGTTAGAGGTAGGAGCTGTGTCCACTTCCCACTCCCAGCATGAGAGTCCTGTCTGGTTTGATCCTGTGCAGGCCCCATGCACGTTGCCACAGTCTGGAGTTCCTACATGCCTCAGTCCTGTTGTGTCCGGAAAACACTATTTCCTTAGTGTCATCCATGCCCTCTGGCCCTTACAGTCTCTTTGCATTCTCTTCCACATAGCTCCCTGAGTCCTGAAGGGAGAAATATGATGAGGACAGCCCACCTAGAGCTGAGTGTTCCAAAATCCCTCACCCTCGGCACATTGTCCAGTTGTGTGTGTGTGTGTGCGTGTGTGTGTGTGTTTAGTTCCCAAGTGCTGCAAGATGAAGCTGCTCTGATGGTGAGTGAGGTGCTAATCTAAGGGTACAGTAGAATGCCATTAGGAGACATTTGATTGTTATGTTCCTTTAGCAGAGCAATATTATTTGGTTTTCCCCTGGGCCTAGCTAGTCTTAGGTTCTTGCCCATCCAAGCATTGTCAGGCATGGGTTCTATCTTGTGAATGAACCTTAAATATAATCAGAGAGTGGTTATACCAGCATGTCATGTAAGCAGATCATCATTGTAGATTACAGGGTTTGCAGTCAGGTTGGTTGTTACCTTTCTCCTCTGGTAACATGAAGAGTACCTTCCAGTACGATGTAGTGGGGAAGGCTCCATGTAGGCACCATCTCAACCTCTCCATGTTCAATAGGATATGTGAGTATTGTCTTCAGCAGCAGGGCCTTACCATCATTTTGTGGAGAGCCTGTGACATTTTGAGGTTTCCATGGGTCCCCTTTGACCAATGACTAAACTAGATATAACCCATTCCTGACACTGGAGATTTCACTTAGTGGCAAAAGATGACAGACAAAAACTTTCAAGTATCTTTTATAGGAGCCAGTGAGATGGCTCAGTGTGTAAAGGTGTCTGCCACCAAGCTTAACAAACCTACATGGTGGAACAAGAGAGGTAATTTCCTGAAAGTTGTCCTCTAACCACCACATATGTGTCAAGGCATACATTATCCAAATATATACACAATATATGTACACAAAATAAAATAAATTAAAATATAAGTAAAATAAAATACTAATGCTATCTATAAGCAACAGTTTACATATAAGATTAAATATATATGTGTGTTTATAACTTGTATATAATAGATAAACTGTGCTACATATAAATATATATGAAAAGGGCATCCCATCACTGGAGCTTGTACTAGTAGGCAGTGTTCCAAGATCTAACCATATATGAATGAGCAATGGTCTTGTCATAACTAGAAAAGAGTCTGACCCAGTCATAGTTAAAGGAAAAGTTCATGATGGTGACAAGAAAGGGCAATGGGAAGATAAATATTAGCAAAGTACAGTTATATACAGATGATATGTGAAGTAGCACAATGAAACTTACTATTTTTACATTAACTAAAAATTAATATATTTAGTATTTTAGAGATATTTGTTAACAGTTGCTTTGAAGCAAACATCTTTTAAAATGTATATGAAAATGTAGGTGTCATGATGAATTACTGAAACACAGCACTCAGAAAACTGAGGAATTCCTTTAGTAAATCTCTTGTGTGAGGTTTGTTATGTGGTGTGACTTGAATGGTATTCCTTGGCTCCTCACTGCCAGAACACACTTCCACTCAAAACTGTAACACTTACAAGTATAATATCACTCTGATAAGTTTATTAGGAATTAAAAGACAGAGTTAGGGACAGCTAATATCAAATCTCATGCTATTAACACATTCATGTCACCTGTAGTCTAAACTGATATAGTTCCTCTAATTATGTATAATTAGAGTGTGTATGTGTGTGTGTGTGTATAAAGTATATTGGGGATTGGGGGGTGCTGTTGTTGTTATTTGGTTTTTGTTGTTATTTGGTTTTTGTTGTTGTTGTTCAAGATAGGTTTTTTTGGTGTAACAGCTCTAGCTGAGATCCACCTGCCTCTGCCTCCCAAGTGCTAGGATTTAAGGTTTGTGCCACCACCACCCAGCATGTATTGGTTTTTAGTGAGTAATTAATATATAAAAAAATCAGATACTATTATAAGGAACAAAGAATTTTTTAATATAATCATTATTAATTTAGAAGAGTGAGAAAATTCAGAAATGTAAACAATATCATTGGTAAAAAAAACTCTACTTATTTAGAATGTATGCTATTAAAATACTACCGATTCTTTGAAAAGTATTTGGGGAAAAGTGATTATTTTTCCCAGTCATAGCTCAAACTGAGGCTTCTTTTAACTACATAGAAAGCTGTACCAAGCAAATAACAGCTTTTTTAAATTAAAAATTAGAAATTGATAGAATGATAATTTGCTTTATGAATTTTACCAATTTGTTAGTTTTTGGTTTTGTTTTTGGATTTTTGACATTTTGCTAGTTTTGTGTTTGTTTTTTGGTTGCTTTGTTGGTTTTTTTTTTGCAGGGGGGTTGTTTTTTCGAGACAGGGTTTTCTGTGTAGTGCTGACTGTCCTGGAACTTTTCTGCCAACCAGGCTGTACTCAAACTCAGAGATCCACCTGCCTCTGCCTCCCAAGTACTGGAATTAAAGTATTTGGTGGCAGGGCCTCAAAAAAGAGCCATGCGATTTTTACTGCTAACATTGAGTCAGGAAGCCTTTGTTAAAGGAGTTCTGCCTTTGCTTGCCTGTAGCAAACATAGCCCCCCTCCCAGAGAAAACACTGCTGCCAAGAAGCCGTATTTGACTCTGTTCTTTTGTGTCTAGAATCCCTTTCCAACCTCTCTTAGGTTTTATGTGAATGTAGTTGCCAAATGTTGGGCACCATTTGTAGACAGAAGTTTCTGTACTACGTGGTCCCATAGCTGTTCAGTCCCAATTAAATACACAGAGGATTATACTGATTATAAATTGTTTAGCCTTTTTGCTCAGCCTTATTACTAACAATCTCTTACAACTTAAATTAACCCATAATTCTTACACTTAGCCCCATGACATTGGACCTGTTCTCAGTAAGGCAGTCTCATCTTATTTCCTCTGCATCTGGCTTGTAACTGCATCTCTGTCTTTCCTCTTCCCAGAATTTTCCAAGTCTGGTTGCCCCACCTAAACTTCCTGCCTGGCCACTGGCCAATCAGCAATTTATTAAACTAATACAAGTGACAAATCTTTATACGGTACAAGACCATTGTCCCACATTATGCATCACATGGCTTGTTAATTTTATGAAACATGCTTGTTAACAAAATGCATTTAGTCAAAAAATATATTTTTGACTTCTATTTATAAGATGGTGATATGGTGATATTGATGTATTTATGTAAATTATGCATATGCCTAAATAGATTAAAGGTAATATTTTATACTATCTCCTAACTTTATTTTTATAGCCCTTATATTAAAGATATGTCGAAATTAAATTAATTTTTTGTTCCTTTTGGTTCTAAACTCAGATTTCAAAACTGAAATGCTGTTAAGCCTTATATTTCTTCTTTGCCATTTTTTATTTGTAACCCACAGCTGACCTGTCACTGATGTTCTTAATATACAGTTTGAATTCAGGTTGACTAAATTATGAATAATACATCTCTAACCTTTGCATCAACCAAAGAAACTTGCTTTTTGATATCATTAAATTATATTTATTAAGTAAAAGACATTTTATTACCAGATAGAGTAATGAAGTTATAGATATTTGTCTTAGGACAGGCATTAGGCCTAATCCAAAAGCCCAGATCTTAAACTTTCAATCTAAGAATTTTTCAACTTTTGCAAAAACACTTTGATGATGACAACAGCCTTATCCTGCCTGTTATCCTTTGTGGTCTTCCTAAAACAAGTCCTTTACTCTGCTGAGAAGATGAATGATAGGATTATAAGACCCTATATTTCATAATCTTTGAAAATTTAAATTGTGAAAGATGGCATCTTAAACAGTAAAGTCTTTCTCTGCTTAAACTCTATTCCATTTTCAAAACAAAATTGCAACACAATAGTTGACTCTCACAGTCCTACATAAATAAACAAAGACTGATTTTCCTAACTAGTTGCTCAAGTTCAGGCCACACCAATCAGAAGAACAAAGAGCTCCTGCTCTCCTGCTGCATCAAAGGCCAAGCTAATCACCAGAAAACCAGCTCCCAAGTTGGATAGACTCCCTTCTAGACCAGAGATCATGCCATGCCAGCTGCCAGAAATCCAGGGCACAAAGACTAAAAAACCAAAGACCAAAAAAAAAGAAAGAAACAAAATACCCATCTAACAAAGACAAATGCATAAATCATCCTAAACACCACTGTGAAAATACAAACAACCAGGTCAACATGGCATCATCAGAGCCCAACTATCCTATGACAAAAGACCTGAGTATTCCAACACAGCTCATGCACAAGAAATATACATTAAAATATACTTTATGAAGACAGATGTCCTTAAGGAGGAAATGAAACCTCCCCTAAAGAAATCAAGGAAAACACAACCAAAAAGAGTAGGAAGAAAACAAGAAAGAAAAAAAACAGGCAAAGGAAACTATTCATAACATGAAAACCAAAAGAGAAGCAAAAAGAAAACACAAACTCAGAAAATTCAGGAAATGGATACTCTAGGTAAACAAACAGGAATGACAGATACGAGACCACCAACAGAATACATGAGATGGAAGAGAGAATTTCAGGCACTGAAGATATAATAGAAAAAATAGATTCATCAAAGAAAATGTTAAGTCTAAAAAACTCCTAACACAAAACACCCAGAAAATCCGGGACACCATGAAAAGACCAAACCTAAAAATAATAGGAATGGAAGAAGAATTCCAGCTCCAAATCACAAAAAATATATCTAAAAATATCATAGAAGAAAATTTCCCTAACCTTAAGAAGGGCATGCCTATAAAAATATAAGAAGCTTACAGGACACCAAATAGATTGGATCATAAAAGTCCCCTGACATATAATAATCAAAATACTAAACATACAGAACAAAGAAAGAACATTAAAAGTTGTAAAGGGAAAAAATCAAGTAATATGTAAAGGCAGACCTATAAGAATTACAATTGGAGTGAACCTGAGTCCCCCGAGGGAATAGGTAGGAACCAGAGATCTTGGCAGGACCAGGGACCTCAGAGAGAGTAGGCCTGAGCCAGGACCTCTGTGGGTTCAGGCATTGGTCTGAGACATCAAAGGGAGTAAGCAGGAACCTGGACCCCCTGCAGGTACAAACATGGATCTGGGACCTCTGAGGAAGTAAGCAGGTCCGGGAGCACCTGAGCCTGGGACCTCCGAGGCAGTAGACCAGAACCAGAAACCTTTCCAG
>LOJH01017627.1:0-22193 GCA_001685095.1 Ellobius talpinus
GGATTTCAGATACACAATAGGACAGATTCAGACATAAAATACCTCTAAATGAGACACAATGTATTTTTAAAATGTACATAGGCTTGGGAGAGAGAACAAGAAGAGCAAGAGACATTAAATGAATATAAAAGAGTACAGTTATAGATTAAATGAGTAAAGATAATACAATAAATAGTAAACTTGTAAAAAAGTAATAGAGTAAAATAAATAAGCCATGTAAAGATGGAATATACACAGAGAGTCTGGATTATGTATATTATTGTGTTTTCTTTGATTTTTTTAAAACTGTGAATGAGCTAAGTACAGAAGACATTTCATTGTATGGGCAGCTAAGCTGAGCCAACTTATATACTTTAAAGATATCTTGATTTCAAAATTGGGGTTTAAGGATATGTTGCTTTGGAAAAGAGGTTCTTCTTTTCTTTTCACAGGGAGTGAGAACTTTTGGAATCATTCCAGACTAATGTGATTTGATAGACCAAGACGACCTGAAAGATCACCATGAACACTCCCAAAATTACTTTGCCCAACAAAAAAAAGGAAGCAGTTTGGAAAGAACTATGTCCAAATTTCCAAGTATTGTTTATAAATGTTTGTTTATATTTGGTATAGATTTTGGTTTCCTGATACAAATTTAAGATCAATTTTGTTTTAAGTATATTTCTGCACTTGGTTAATGTATTGTGTGTGTGACTCATTAAACAATATAATGTATAATTAAGAAATACAGTTTTATAGAGAGTCATATCTAATAGTCAAGCTTGTAGTCATGTTAGTTAGGTTTTTCAGATGTGCAAAACTATATTTCAGATAGATAGATATTCTTCAAGTCTTTCAAAGACTACAGAATATGGCATTTAAAATGATTTAAGGACTTAGGACTTTTCATGATAATAAACACATCTGCTCCTGGCAACACCAATCTACTTCAAGAGGATGATGAATATCGGATATCAAAGAGGCTTCTCATGAAGTTTGTTAACCATTTGGGCAATAAAATGCTCTTGCCTGGATTGTTTGATGTCTTGCTGTGTGAACTGTATAAGCAGGAACCACAGAAGAATGATTGCCAAAGCTGCCTAAAGAAGGTGAGAGAGTCCTTTGCGTTTCCTGCTTCATGAAAGAGTCTACAAGACATTCTGCAAGACAAAGAAGAAAATTACTGAGAAATGACCAATATAGGTGGAACTGTCTTAGAAATTTCCTGCTGCATCTAAAATTCTGCCAGATAATCTGGAACTGTAAACTGAAGATTAGTCACCCCAGTGTCACAAAAAAGTTTGGATGACTGTCCAGGCAGCAAAATGCATTGTCAATGTCCTTCCTCTTTACTTAGCTAATATTATGTCCTTCTGGGGTCTTATAAGGAGTTGAAGAATAGTTATAGTTTTCCTTAGTTATAATAAAAGATAAAGTAGATAAAATATTTTAACTGTAATTCTTGCTCAATACTTGGTTTGTTATGTGTAATTTTACTATGGTAAATTTTAAACCATGCTTTTTATGTAGACAGAAAAGGTAAGCAGTTTCAGCCAATGGCTTAGCTTATAGGGAAATGCAGAAATTCCAAGCAGATAGAAGAGGAAAGAATAGGCAGAGTCAAGGAGAAGTCATGTAGCCACCACCAGGGACAGACACCTCTGTGGAACCAGCCAAAACTTTGCTGGTAGGCCACAACCATGTGATAATACACAGATTAATAGAAATGGGATTTTAAGATAAAAGAGCTAGCCAGAAATATGCTTAAGGTATTGGCAAAACAGTATTGCAAATAATATAGTTTCTGTGTGTTTATTGTGGGTCCAAGTGAGGCAGAAACTTCTGTCAACACAAGATCATGTTCATCTGCAGAGCACATTTGAAGATAATCTAGACTTTAACATGAATACTGTACAAGTCATTACTCTTAGATGCATTCCTCAAAAAGATCCTGACATGCTGGTACTTGTCAGAAGTCTGATTTCCGTCACATGTAATGTCAGTAAAACTAGCAAATCAGTATTACAACTTAATGCTTACCATTCTCAGAAAAGGAAAATATTTACTTAATATAATGTACAAATTAGAATAAAACTCTCACAGAGTTTTTGGATAATTTACCTGCTTTAAAAACTCAATGGAGTATCACAAGAGGAAGGAAACTGGACTGCTTAGCTCAATTTATTGCTTTGCCCTTCTTCCAGGATTGCATTGTTAAGTCTTGTCAGCATTAAATTATGAAGGCCATTGTGCTTAATTAACATGAGATTAACTCATCATTGTTTCCATAGAGTAAACACACTTAGAATCATGATTTTCTGACAAGAGTATAATATATGTTTACTTCACTAACATTTACATAAACGCTTTCTAAGAAAAATTAATGTTTAAAGTTTTCTTATAAATAGCTTCCTGAATCATCAGCAAATAATTCTGAGTAATAGGAAGTGCATTATAATGTAAGCTGTTTATTCATTTATCCATTGAGAAGGATTGAGTTTTCATACTTTCACAACTGATGCCCAGGCAGAAAGAACATTTCTATTTTATCCTCATCATTCCTCTTATTCAAAAGATGATGTGCTAGCAAAGTCAGAATCATTTGCAAGCTCTTTAAACCTTATCAACCACCTTCTGAATTCGAACTCTCAAGATAATTTGCATTTACTTTAAATTTTAAGACACTCCACTTTCATGACCAACATTTATTTTTGTGTATCAGAGATGTTTGCAATAAAACTTTGTTTATTTGATTGTGTTTTTTCAAACCCCATATATTGTTTAATGTAAAATAAAATAAGTAATATATATTATAGATTTGATAATATGAACCAGGGATTATGAATATATATATATATATATATATGTACACACACAAACACACATATATATATAATTGATGTTACTCATCCTCTGATATATTAAATTGATGTTACTCATCCTCTAGATTGCCACTTCTCTGAAGCATAATGATTTTTTAAATGAAATGTTGGGTAAGAGAGTCTTTAATAGGCTTGCAATTCCATTTCATTCTCTAAATTTTAGCTGAAATAATACAAATGGGATACAAGTGATAAAATTCACTCCTCCCTCCATGATAACACCCTTAGAATAATTTTCATGTTGTAGACATCCTCACTGTATAAATGTTGAACATTTACAATCACACTAACATAACCACTTGGTGAGTATATTCTTGCTGTTGACCTTATGTAAGCTGCATCCCTGCCATCAAGATTTTTTTGTCAGTTACAAAAGAACACACATGTTCGAAGTACACAGGTTGCTTTATTGTATAGTTGTTGATGTAAACTAATAATTTCTCTGTTATTTTAGACAGAAGTATTCATTCTTTGGGAAAATTTATATAATCTATCCAGTTAACTCTTTACCCCATCAATTTATTATCTGCTTCTCCAATTATAAAAATTTTAATTCCAAAGAAGGCATGGCAAAATTCCTCCAAATTTATATGTGACTATACATATAGCCATTTAAACAATCAGATATTGTTTTTAAATATGTTGCTTCATATTCTTCCTAAGGAGATAATTCTGCTCTACTCTGTTTTAGTACTGTCTGTAAAAGTATGTATATTCTTATAGTAGTTTATTTCTAATTTTCATTAAAATATTGAGTGATTCCCTGAGTCAGGCAAAACATTGACCCTCAAAACTGTCCCCATATTAATCCCAAACTGTTATCATATTATCTGAGATATCAATCAGTTTGGGTTGCTGGGATGCAGAATATCATCTGTCATCTGTAGGTTTCATGTTACTGGGATAAAACATTCTAGCTTTGCATCTTAAGGAAGAAATTTTTTATTTCACTTCCATTAAAGAGTTCACCATACTGGTACTGGGCACCTGTTTCAGTGGTTAAGAGCCATTACTATTCTTGCAGAGGACATGAGATTTATTCTCTTCATCTATGTTGGACTGCTCACAGCCACAAGTATTTCTACATCCAAGAAAGACCTCTTGCCTCTAATGTGTGTGAGCAGATGTAATTTTGTGCACACAACTACAAACAGACTTTCTCACAAGTACATATTTAACACAAAATTAATATCATATATGCATATATACATAAGTACATGAATACACACATATACATGTGGGATTACAGTCCATTATAATGGGGATGCCAAGATGTAAAATCACTTGAAAAGTCTAGTCACATTGCATATACAACAAAAAACAAAAAGTAATATATAAAGGCTTACTACGGTTCAAGTTTTTTTCTCCACTCTACATGGCCCAAGATATCCTGCCCAGAGAATCATCTTGTCAGCAATAAGAATGGACCAGTATAAATCAATCAAAGCAATAAAGACAAGCATGTAGGCAGTTTTTTTTGCACCAGTCAGTTATCATATAACCAATACAGAGTCTTAATATATATTATAAATCCTCAGCTGATAGCTCAGGTTTATTACTGCCTAGTTCTTCAACTTAAATTAATCCATGTGTAATAATCTATGTGCTACGCAATGTCTCATCTATGTAATTTCTATGCTGTCTCTTCTGAGTCTGGCTAGCAACTCTTGAGACTCTGCTCTTCTTCCCAGCATCCCTCTAGTATGACTGTAATACCAAATCTCTTCCTGCCAAACTGTAGGCCTGTCAGGTTATTATTAATCAATGACAGTAATATATATTTACATTGTATAAAATTTTTGACATCATTTCTTCCTTTTTGTTTAACTAAAAAGGAAGGTTTTAACTTTAACATGAAAATTATATGCAGAAATACAATTATCAAGTAATAATTATAGCTACAGTATACAATCCATTTATATTTGGCAAATTTAAGGAAAATATTTTATTATCTATATTATCTTTGTGAGTCTAAACTTTAAGTCTATTTATTTATTCTTTAACTCCCTCAAAAACTCAGAAGGATATAATGTTACCTATGACAGGGACATCTGACAACCTTAACAGTCATCCAAAGCTCTTCTGTAACATTGAGGCATCTGTCTGCAGGCCTAGCAGTTCTGACAGACATTTTTGAGAAACATGAATTTTGAAGGATCTTCCTATATTATCTCAAAAAAGTTTGTTAGTCATTTTCTTTTGCTTATTACTAGTCCAATTCAACCAGTATACTCTCAGCAATTGAGGCAAGGACAGCTTCGTTGCCCAAATACTATCTTTTCCCATAAAGAAAACTGATGCCATAAGGAGTTTCTTTGATGCCCCTCATCTTCTTTTGAAGTAAATTGATGCTGCCAGGAGCAGATATGTATCACGGTCATAAAAATCCTTAAGTTATTAAAAATTTTAAATTCTATATTCTGTAGGTCTTGTATTTGAAGATGATCTGTCTAGCTAATATATCTCTGTATACCCTTGAAAACACTAACATGACACTAAGTTTGACCATTAAACATGACTATTAATTTGTATTTTTAAATTACACATTGAATTTTAAATGATCTGCCTAAGTACAATATACTAAACAAAAGTAGAAATGTACATACAATATAACAAAACTAAATTTAAATTTGTATCAATAAACCAAAATCCATACCAATGTAACATATTTTGAAATAATAGTTCTTTTTTGGATTAAAGTAGATTCAATAATCTACCTGTTTTCCCTATCATTCCTATTTCACACCCCCTTTTTTCCTTTAGAAAGAGGTCTTTTAACTCTTTTGTTAAACCAATTTTCTAACTATGATCAATAACAAGTTATAACAAATTCCCCTAAGCAATGACAAATATCTATAATTTATTGAATAACCAAAACCCACCAATATCCATCTCATGGAAATGTAGGTTTCATTCTCTAGAATACTTCTTCTGGTGTGGGTGCTAGTATCTTTGTGAAATCATTAGGAAAATTGGGAGAATAATGCAGTCTCATCTTGAGTAGTCTGTAAGGTTGTATCATCTCAGTCAGCAGTTTTGAAGCTGATTTGAATGCAGAATTTTGAGGAAACAGAACAGAGGCATTTTGAAATGCTGGATAATCTGTGCCATCCATTTTCATTGGTGTTTCTTCTCCTGTTCTTAAAATACATAGTTTTAAATACAAATATAGACTGTGTGTTGTATACAAGCTAGCCAAAGACAATTTTTCATTTTTATGTTTGACCAGGTTAAATATATATCATGTATATTGTAGTTCTTCTAGGTTTATTTATATTATGTCTGTAGCCAGGAATTCAAGGGGGTCTTCCCTAATCCGGCCTGATTTTCTTTAGCCCCCAGAATGAATCCATAGCAACTCATTTCATGTAGAAACAAAAGCATTACCTCTCCCTCAAAGCAATACAGCTTTTGACTTAAATTTTGAAGTCAAGAAACTTTTAAAACATATAGATTGGTTTAATATAGAATCTTTCACATTCAAATGTGTCTTAGCATATGCTGTTCCTCTATAAGTACTCAGAAAAATCTAAAGACAGCACAATAGCATACAGAATCTAAAATATTTTCCATCTTTATGTAGATTTTTTTCTTTTGCATTTTTCTCCCTTTTGAGGAGTTTATTTTGTTATTTTAAAACTATATATTTTACCATATGACCATCTATACATTTTTCCTTTTCTCTCCCAAGCATTTGTACATTTTTCAACACACTGTAAACCATTTACATGTTTTTCCCTTCTAATCTGTCTTTGCTGCATATTTATAATCTTTTTCTAATGATATGAGACTTTAAACTGCTAAAAAGTGTGGCTAGGACCAAAGCTGTGGCCTTGTTGGTTGGTTGTGCCCTGTTCCTTTGTCTGTGAGAGAAGCGTTCTATGTCCTGAAGCCCTGGCCGAGAGACACATTTATTAACTGAAAATTGTATTCTATTCCTTAAACACCAAGCCTTTGGATGACATTGCCTGTGCTAAGGTAGGAATTTCTAGTTTGCTATTATTTGCTTTGTTTGTTTTTAGTTTTTGCAAGCCCTATGTGGAAATTTGAGCCACATGTTAAAAATAATTTGTAGGTGGACTTTTCTACCCACCAGTTCCCAAATAACTGATACTGAGACTTAATATAATTTATAAATGCTCAGTTCAGGCTTTTCTAAGTAGCTGTTACAACAAAACTTGACCCATTTCTATTAATCTATGTGCTTCCCCAAGGCTCAGTTGCCTTATCCGTTCTGCTTCTTCCACATTTCTCTGATAATTCCTGAGACGCTGCATTACTTCTTACCAGAATCCTTCTAGTCTAGATTACCCACTTAATCTCTTCCTGAACAGCTATAGGCCAGTCAGCTTTTTATTAACCAATGAGAATAATACATACTTGCAGTATAAAGTTTTTCCACAGCACAAACAATCATGCTTCTGTCCCATTCCCCCAGCAATTCTAGATTTTTGCCAAGTTAAAACTTAACAAGAGATGTACCATAGCCTAATGGTATTTCAGTCAATGACAGATGGCATATATAATGGTGGTAGCACAGGGTTGTATTGTCTAGTGCTACTTTACCCACCTTTGTCTTGCAAGTATAATGTTTGAACACCAAACTGCCTACCACATTTCTTCTAATGTGTCCTGGAACTAAGTAGCTATGTGGTTGTACTTAGACTAAATATACTAAGCAGCAAGCATTTATTTGTCATAACTCTGGAGGCTAGGAAGTACAATAACAAAGCACTAAAACACTTAAAAAGCTGGTAGTAAACCAGTTCCATGATGGTTCATAGAATGTATATAGGTCTGATGATGTAAGTTCACTGGTAGACCACTTGCCTGGTTTGCTCAACACCATCGATTGCTTTTCCAGCTAATAAAAATCATATTTTTGTCTCTCACATGGCAAAAATGATATGAGAAACATGTCTTCTGAATCAATTTTTGATGATATTGATGCCTTTTGTTGACTACTGGATTAAGGTTTTAATTTCCTCCAAAAATATTACATGTGGATATCATCATAATAGGAGTTGGCATTTGGAAGAATGCATTGAATGTTCTAGATAATACATTCATGATTATGGAAGACAGAGAAATAAGCAAACTAAATCAGTGAGATTTTTGAAGATAATATGCTGTTAAGCTTTTTTGAAAGGAAAGATACTGAATGTATATTACTTTAATTTCTAAGAAAAAACCTACTGATACAATACCTCATGTGTTTTTCATCTACAGATTTGTCTTAGAGTATCTTCTCTGTATAAGAATAGGCCAAGGGAGGAATGACAAGGTAGCAAAAGTAGACATTTGGAGAAGCTAGTTTCCCTGAGCACCCTAACTTACACAGGTACGCTGTCAAATATACTACTTCTTTTTCATGATTATTCATTATTATTTCCACTGAAATTTGTGACATGGTCATTATAAGAGCTATATTTAATATAAAAAATTCATAATAAAACATGGTATTAATTCCATACTATTCAAAATATATAAACACAATAAGACATTTCATACTGTCTTTTGAAATCTGAAGCAAAGTTTAGGAGGTCATCTAAGAATAAAAGAGTTCATGAACTTTTACTACCTTTTTTCAACTTCCTCATTTCTACTACACAGTATTCTTATTAGTTTACTGACATGAGCATAGTATATGTTCTAAATACCTAACTAAATTAGTGTCAGGTGAAAGAGGTGGAAACAGTCTCTTTTATTGACCTATATACATTAGATATTAAGAGAAGTTTGCACCATTTATAGATCGTTTATTATATATTTTTTGTATGTATGTAGTTTATATGCACTTAAATGTAAGGAAATAGTTGATACTATGAAGCAAGTGAATTGTAGACATATTCATATATAAACCAGTGTATGTGTTCATCTAATAAAATGTTCATAAATTTCCATTTCTGTTTTTGAATTAGCAACCAAACTGTGAAGAGAAATTCACATTTTCCTTTGTTTTCTAAACCTTTTCTCAATAGACTACTATTTTTTGGGTTATAGATTTTTAATTAAGATTTTTTATAATACAATCTTTTCTCACTTTACATAGTTATTCCTGTTCCAGCTCCCTCCCCTCAACTCTCTTCCTCCACCTTTCCCCACTCCACTTCCCCACCCACTCCTCAGAAAGGCTGTCTTCTCATGGAGAGTCAACAAACTCTGACACTTCATTTTGAGGCAAGACCAAGATCCTCCCTCTATATCTAGGATAATCAAAGCATCCCTCAAAAAGAATGTGTCTCTAGATGCCAGTTCAAGCACTAAGGATAAATCCTGGTCCCACTGCAGGTGGCCCCACAGACTGCGCAGACCTCACAGCTGTCCCCACACTCAGTGGGCCTAATTTGGTCCTATGCATGTTTGCCCACTATCAGTCCAGAGTCAGTGAGTTCTCACTAGCTTAGGTCAGCTGTTTCTGTAAGGAACTCCATTATATTTTGCTTTATTATTTACAATTGATAGCATGTTCATATCTTTAATTACAACAGCCCTTAGTGAAAATGACAAAGCAAAAAAATAAAATAAAATTTCACAAACTATTTAATTCTTAAATAATCATCTGAGCTTCATTTGAGACATCACAAAACGTATGCAGTTTCTTTATGTAACATAGTCTGATTTGAAGTTTTGAGTAAGAGGAGAATAATGTGCAATAAACATACAAATACATATATATTAATGTATTGAAGTTACACTCTTGTTTATTTACCCTGAATGGTTTGTTTATAGATTGTTATATGAATGCATGTGATAATGAGACTTAACTTAAACTAGAAAAACAATTTATCATAAATGCAAGTGTTATATATTATAAAATACTATAAAGAAGACAAACCAGAAAAACTGCATTTTATCCTTATGTTTTCACTCATATGAAGACTGGATCCCAAGTCTTTAAACAAACTAAGCAACTGTTCAACATTGAGCTTCTTATTCAGTCCTCTTTACTTTTCTTCCTGAAACAGGGGCTTAGCATTACCCCTGCTAGCTTTGAACTCATTCAGTGGTGCAGAATACCTTAAATAATCCTCTTTCCTTAGCTTCCTGATTAGATGGGATTATAAATCTTTACTGCCATGTTTGCTTTAATGTTTTTACTTTAATATTTGGCTTCATTTTTAATTTTTTAAATAATCTATGTTCAGGAAAACATCAAAACATCAAGCTAGTTTGATTATATTTGAAGAATTAAAACAATAACTCCTAAAAAGACTGTTTTACAACATAGTCATCTTTAGTCTTGAAGCTATTTAGCTGATTTAGTTTAAATCATAATCTCATTAATTTCTTCTGAAGCCTGAAAACAGTGAGATACAAAAGAACCCTGCAAATCTTACTTAGCTGTTGCATATCAGCAGCCATCCTTCAAGTAAAGTCTTAGCTGCCTGAACACTGGAGAACAATACATTTCACCCCAGGGAAAACGAGTAATATGATGAGAGTAAAATGTGGGTTTGTACTGTAATTGATACTTGAATTCAGTCGACAACACAAAAGGACTAATAGTAAGTCTCTGGTTTAGGTAAAAAAACATAATACAGTGAATGTATGATGTCAAAGATTAAGCAAAACCCAAAGTGATTAACTAGGAGATATATCTAAGAGTTTCTTACTTTTTCCACACGAGAGACTTTGCAAAGACAGGCTGCATATCTGATAGCAATGCTGATCAAAAGGGAATGTATCTCAGAACAGGAAATAAGCCAGAACTAACGCTCCTTAAATTTATGGCAAGTAGAGAAGTACATACTAATTAAGGGATTTAATATTAACAAAGACATCCAGATGACTGATGGGAATATGTTAAGTATACACAACATTCATACTAATAGCAACAATGACTGCAGTATTGATACCTTTTCATTCCTACCCAAATGAATTAATAAAAAGAAAACACAAAGAGAAGGAGAAATTTGAAAACAACCAGAAAACTCATACATTGCTAGGAGCACGCAAATTGCAAAATCACTTTAGAAAACCCTGCCACTAAAGTTAAACACACACATCTTGCTCAGCAGTTCTTGTCTTACACAGAGGTCACTATTAATTTTTTAGTTTTGGCTGCATTAAAAGCAACACAATGTCAGTGATTTGAACAGCATATATATCTTCTTAGAGTTTCTGGAAGTTAGAACTTCAAGATACAGATTTTATCACAAAGAATTTCTGCAGGTGAACATGAAGCAGGATCTGCTTCAAGCTTCTACTCCTGGAATGTAAATGAACATCACCTCATGTTTTCTTCATTAGCCTAAGGCCTTTCTCTGACAGGGTCTCAGTTCTCTTTAAATGATATTATTCATCCTGTTTTCCACACATCTGTTGGACCTCATAGTAACTTCCATGACTTAATAGAAACTCTAAATAATAATGACAGTCACACATTGAGTACTGGAAGTTAGGCATTCAAACTTGGATTTGAGAAAGAATTTAGAATATGGAATTATCCAGCAAAACAATAAATTTATAAAACTCCTGAAGAGAAATGTTTATTATAGTGATATTCATAATATAACTAAAGTATAAACTACTAAAATTTACATAACAGAAAGAATTAGATTTTGATCAATAAACATTGTGGACATCTAAGCAAAATATAGGTATTAGTCATAAATGGAACACAAGAAACAGACAAATGATCATATGCTTTTGTGGTATCATTGATATAGAATATAGGAACAAGAAAAAATAATTTGTAATACTAATTATAAAACCAGAAAATACTCTTGATTTGAACAGGGAGTATGACAATTCAATATTTACTTACTAAAATTACATGGGTGTATCTGGTTTGTAAAAAGGCATTCATGTAATGTTATAGTTTAGGTCCTGAATGTTTCTTAGAGGCATGTGTTTTAAAGGTATTTTATCTAGTTTGGTCATAGGGACTGTACTTTTGAAGGGAATATAAAGTTCTCTAATCTTTATGATACTTTTTCCTTCTGGAATCTGAAGAGAACAACTTCCTATACTATTGGCTGCCTTTGATGAGGTACTATCTTACTATTGAGGGTAGATGTTCTCTCCAAGTGATGCATTCTGACAGCTTGCTGAGGTTACCACAGCAACAAGAAACAGAGAAACTTTTCTACTAGTTTCAGGCCAGCAGTTCTGATTGAGGGCTTCCGGCAAGTTTTGGCAGTTTCAACCATCCTTGCCTCTTCAACAGTATTAACAGTTTTTTTTCCCAGTTAACTCTAAATCATCCAAATAGGCCGGCCCAGCTAGCAACTCAATACATTTGAATTAGCTGGCCTTTAAAAACCAGAGCTAATGTTGGAGTGAACAGATGAAGGAAGATGAGGCAAGAGACTTAAGAAACTGCTTGAGCAGGAAGCTCAGACTTCAGGATCTGTGCTTTTCCTGAGAGAAGCCTGAAAATTTTTGAGTCTGGGTCCTAGAAGGTTAACCCACAGTAGAAGGACAATGGGACAGAAATAGATTGCCTAGGTCTCCTTGGAAATGAGGCTTCTGCCTGAAACAAGGAATTCATTGGATCCAATGTCCAAAAATGGATTAATAAACTTTAGGCAAGCTTTTAATTTCTTATCCAGTCTCAAAAAGCTCCACATTGAAATGTGCTGTGCAAGAAATTCTTCCTTATAGTTGGCTTCCAGCTCTTAAGACTCAGTCATTCTAGATCAGCTCTTCAAAGCTTCTAGACTCACAGCTTTGGAGCCATGTAGTTCATAACTTCTAGACCAGCTGCTCTCCAGACCTACTGTTCCAGACCTCTAGAGCTCCTAGAGACAGATGATTGCCATTCCTGTTCCAAAGGCCTCCTCTGCAAGAAACAGCTCTAGGTTGCCATTCTGAGACTCTTAGACATTTTGCCACCATACCAGAGTTCAGATCTGTGATGGTTCTATACTAGCATTCTGTTGTTACTCAGAATTCAAACCTGGTTCACTTAAATGTTAAGTGTCAATCTGCTTTAACTTATTTAATCGTAGTTGTTATTTAGTCTTAATTAACAAAATTCTTAATCCAAGTTTGTATTCCTTGATGTTGTATACTGTATTCATTCAGAAAAGTTGGACACAAACCCTTCTGAAAATAGATGATGTCTACCAACTACATTTTTACCAAAAGTCTTAAAGCAACACAACTAATTATCTATGAACTGAAGTTCACAAAACAGGGAGCAAAAGAGAACATTGCTCTAATTATGTTGATTTATCTTGGATATTTTTGACAAGGACAAAAAGCAGAAGAACATACTTGATCATTAATAAAAATATATAACAATATAATTTTGAAATGAATCTACTGTCTGAGTGAGATAATACATACTAGAATTTGTTTATATGTTCATGATTTTGCACATCTTGATATATCAACTAAACAGTAAAATTCTAAAATTAAAAATTAATCAATGTTGATAAATTAACTTGGCAGGAAAGGATGCTGTTAATATAGTCAGCCTATGTTCAATCCATGGGACCCACGTGGTGGGAGAAAAGAAAAAAAATTTCTTCATCCTACATGTGCACTGTACACATGAATACAAATACACACATGCACACTTAATAAATAAACATGTGAAACAAGCTTCTTATGTTGGAAGTCCTATATATATGTATATATATACATATATATATATGTTGCTTTTATTGGTTTTTAAATAAAGCTATTTTGTCCAATGGATTAACAAAGTAAACCAGGCAGGAAATCTGAACAGAGACTAGGCAAAGTCAAAGAGGTGCCATGTGGCTGCTGAAGAAGAAATATGCTCAGAATCTTTACCTGTATAGCAGAGATCTTTTTCATATTCAGAATTCTATGACATCATTACTTTAGGATTGACATGCTGAACTTAGAATCAAAATACAGTGTACATATGACTATCAAAGTCTTAGTTTTTCAGCTAAGTAGGTAGTATTCTAGTTCTTATTTTTGTAATTGAAAAATTATGGCTAAGTTCAGTTATAAGATTAAAGTTATTTGCAGCATTACCCTTTTATACTATCAATTTTGACAAAGTGCATATTCCCATTGTTTTCTATTTATGTGGAAGTAATAAACTACTCTTTTGTAAAATATCTGTTTATGATATCAAACTTAAGAAAAACACATTACATATAATAGATATTCTTTTTTCTAAGATTTCATAGAAATATGACTAAGCAATAAAAGAAAAATAATTGTTATTAAACATAAATCAGAAATCTGCCAAAGGCAGATAAATAGACAAGAACTGAGGGGTAGGAGAGTGTTACCTGTGATTCTGAAAGCTGATAAAGTAAAATTTTGGTAGTCAGATATTAATGGAGTAAAATATCTGAAACAATGATTCCCTCCTGGGTGCTGGAGCAGGAGACAAGAGTACTTGCAAAAAGCCAAATTTTAAGAAAATGAAAGAAAGCAGAAAATATATCATGTCTGAATACATTTCAGAGTCTTATGCTGTTCATGATGATTACTTTTCTGTAAGTTAACAAAACCCAGGAAATTATGACTCTTGGGTCAATTCCTGTATTACACAAGAAAACTCAAAATGAAATAGCTCTGTTGAGCGTTTTGCATTTGCTATGGCATAGCAATATTTTACACTAAAATATAAAATCAATATCACAAAATGAGAACTCATAATATAAAGAAACATGAACTAAAGGTACTCTTGAACAGCAGTTGCCTGATATTTGCTCCATTGCTTTCCAGATATATTCATAGGCTGCAGGTTGATGCCAGATTCATCAAGATTTTGAATTTGAAGATCAGTGGAGAGAGAATATGAAATTCAACAGATAGTTTTGTTTTTCAAACTATAAATGCAGGATTATGTGTCATCTACTTTTTTCCCATGCTCATGAGGCAATAACACTCTCAAGAATGCTGACAAAATCATTTTATATTTGTATAATAATACTAACTTCAGGAAATATCCAAGTACTTTAAAAATGTTTTTATTATTCATACAATGATTTTTTATTCATTTGCATCTAGTTTACATTAACTATGATATTCTATAGCAGTTATAAAAGAGACAACAACAAATATCTACAACCATTAATAAATATTCTGTTAAGAAGTTGGAGATGTAAAGTATGCTATAAACTGGATTGGAAGAAGGAGTACCCGGAACATTAGTGAGGTACAAATTTGGGTGTGTCTGTGAAGGAATTTTGAAATAGGATTCTTGGAAGGCTAATAATTACCCTGAATGTGGACTATAGTGTAACATGAAGGCCTGGCTTGTTGGGGTTTATATCTTGCCCAGTTCCCACAGTCAGTAAGCCCCCAAAAATAATCACACAGAGAGTCTGCATAATTATAATCTGATTGGACCATTAGCTCAGGCTTTGTATTATCTCTTATAGCTTATATATATGTGTGTGTGTGTGTTTGCACACACATGCATATATGTATGGATGTGTGTGCATGTGTGCATAAATGTATGTGTGTGCATGCATGTGTGAATATATGTATGTATGTGTGTATGTGCATGTGCACATATATATGTATGTGTGTGTAAACATTATCATAGAAATATTCTGAGAAAAAAATTGTGATGAAAAGATTGCAAGTTAGAAAGAGAAGTGGGACAGCATGTGATTAAATTATTATTTCAAAAAATAAGTATAAAAATTTAATTTCCAATACAAAGTCCTTAAAGTCATGACTTAACTGCTGGATTTAGGATAAAGGGACTATAACAAGGTAGCTAGGACAGGAAGAGGGAAAGTGAGGAAGCAATGTGTTGGTTGTGTTAAGTCTATTGAGAAACTGGTGAGACTATGCAAGAAATTTGGTTTTTATTTTGAGGAAAATGGGAAACCATTGCAGGTTTATGAATGACTGTTTTTCTTTTGGCTGTTTTCTGGGAATGAATTATAGAGGAGCCTTGTAACAATCTGTCTTGGAGATTATAATAGCTTGAATGAAGAAACAACAGTAGTGATGGAAAGGCATTTTTAAGAGAGAATTCTCTCTCTCACCTCTCTCTCTCACACACACACACACCTTAGTGATGAGTGAGAATGTGCTAAGGGAAATTGAATATATGTGAGAACAATATCATAATTTTGTCCAGAGTAACTAAAGGAAGGAAGATTGGATGGGCATAATATGAAGGGCGCTGGGAATGGAGCACTGCTGTGTGAGAAACCCTGAATCCCTGTCAGATTTTTCAGAATAACAGGGTTAAAAGTAAAACAACCTTACAGCAGTATATACTTTCAGACTAATGCCATGGATCCAAGGTATTTATATTTAATTTATCCCTACAAAACTGATGCTAATTCAAAGAAAATTAAAGTGATTAACATATTAAAGAATACTAAGAAAATTAGAGTTAACTGTTTATAAAAATCTATAAATAATAATAATAGTAATTGTATAGAAACCAAGGAAAAACTGCCTTAGAAACCATGACAACACTGCATATTTTACAGTTAACAATTTCATGAAAAAGCTATAAATGTCTTAGTTGTAGCTTAGTCACACACACACAAAAAAATACTTTTGGGGATTTGTTTTCAATTTGCTTTGATCTTCTCAGAGATCTACACATGCTGTTGGATGGCTGCTTGTTTATTTCTTGGGTGCCCGGACTACCAAAATAAACACAGAAACTATATTAATTAAATCACTGCTTGGCCTATTAGCTCTAGCCTCTTATTTGCTAGCTTTTACATCTTAATTTAACCCATTTCTATTGTCATGTGGCTGTGGCTTACCAGGTAAATTTCTGACATCACTCTCTGGCAGGGCTTCTTCTCTGACTCTGCATCCTTTGTTCTTCATTCAGTTTAGTTTTTCCTGCCTAGCTCTGTTCTACCCTATCACAGGTCCAAAACAGCTTCTTTATTAACCAATGGTATTTACAACATGCAGAGGGGCATCCCACATCACCTCCCCTTTTCTGTTTAAATGAGAATCAAGGTTTTAAATTTAACATAGAAAAAATACATAAAACAAGACAATTATCAAGCAAAAATTATAGTTACAATATTTATATCTACTTTATTGTTTGTTATAATGAAGAAAAACAATAATTGTAAATATTCTTCAACACCATCAAAGACCACAGAAGGATATAATATAACCTAAGTAAACAGGAAGTGCATTGTAAGCAACTTACAATACTCTAGAATTGACAGAGACTTCTTGCTGCCTGAACAGTCAGTCATCCAAAGTTCTTCTGTATCTTTGGGGCATACATCTTAAGCCCATGGGCCCATCATATCCAGTAGACTTTTCCATTAAGCAGAAAATTTCAAAGACAGTTCTGCTTGCATTGGCAGTTTGTAGGTCATTTTCTTTTGTATCCTACAGAATGTCTGATAGATTCTTTTATGAAGCAAAAATCCCAAAGGGCCATTTCACATTTAGGCAAGTTCAATAGTCATCTCTCCATTGGTCATGTATGTACAGCTCATCAAGCAGTTCCGGCAAAAGCAGTTTCTTGCCCAAATAGTTAGCAAACTCTATAAGGAGCCTCTTTGATGCTCATTTTTCCTCTTGAAGGAATTGGTGCTGCCAGGATCAGATGTCTCTCACTGTCTTGAAAAGTCCTAAGTTCTTAAACATTTTAAATGCCATATTCTGACCATCTTTGAAAGATTTGAAAAATGCCCTTCTATCTGAAATACATCTCTGTACATCTAAAAAATCTAACTAACATGACTACAAGCTTGACTATTGTAGGTGAATCTCTATTTACCTATATTTCTTAATTACAAATTACATTTTAAATGAGTTGCACAAACACAATGCTGTAATCAAGAGCAGAGTAACAAAATTGACCTTAAAATTGTATGAATAAACCAACATCCATACCAATGCAAAGTATTCATCTCTATATCATATCCCACTTTAAATGTAAACATTTATAAACACTATTTGGTAATATGGGCATAGTTCTCTCCAAACTGCTTCCGTTTTTTATTAGGCAAACTAATTTTTGAGGGGCGTTCAAGGCAACCTTAGAGTGATTCTTGGTCCATCAAACCATATTAGTCTGGAAGCAGTCCACAGGTTCTCATCCTCTGTGTAAACAAAAAAAGAATCTCTATTCCAAAGCAACATATTTCTAGACCCAAATTTTGAATTCAAGATACCTTTATGTTGGTTTAACTTAGCAACCCATACAATGAAATGTCTCTGTATTTAGCTCTTTCACAGTCAAAAAATTTAAAGAAAACACAATAATATACATAATCTAGACTCTCTGTGATATATTCCATTTTAAGTGGCTCTTTGTTAAATTTTTAATATTTATTTTATTATTTTTACTTCTTTAATCTATGACTGCCTTTACTCTTTCTCTTTAAAGACTGTGTTTTATTTTTTCTAAACCATTTACTTCTTTTTATAACTCTCTATACTCTTTTTCTTTTTCTCCCAAGCCTACATACATTTTGTAAACACATTGTAGCTCGTTTAGAGGTCTTTTATGTCTGAATTTGTCCTATTGTGTATCTGTAATCCTTTTCTGTCCTAGAGAGCTTTTAAAATGATAAGCAACTTGTTCCCATCAGTCCTGGGTGCTAGCTCTGCCTCTTTCTGCTTTTCAAAATGGCAGAAGTACCATTACTACCAGCTCTGGGCTGCCAGGTATGAGCAGCACTCAGCACTTTAACTCTGAGAATGAGCATGCAGCATATAAACCCTTTTTATCTGAGTAATAGCTAAATATGACATTCAGAGCATTTCCTGTCCTGGAAATATCTCTGTGTATGATGGCAGAAATCTGTCACTCTCTCCTGCCTGTGTACTTCTAGCAGACTTGATCCTGCCTCCCGTGCAGGCAGAGGGTTCTGAGCTGCAAGCATGGTCTCAGCTACATTCCTCCTCCTAACCCCAAATAGGCATACAAGCACCCTGGCCCACAAACCCCATTCAAGTGTTCCATAGTCGAACCTCTCAAAAAAGCCAAAGCCCTTTGTGCTCACAAACTAGGAAGCCACCATTTTGAGGTTTTTATTATTATTATTATTATTGTTATTGTTATTGTTATTGCTATTGCTATTGCTATTGCTATTGCTATTGCTATTGCTATTGTCATTGTCATTGTCATTGTCATTATCATTATCATTATCATTATCATTATTATTATTATTATTTACTACCGCTGAATCAGTAAACCTCTTTTAAATGAGCTGTAGCACACTGCCAGCGAAATGCTGGCTATCAAGAAGCCATGCTTAACTCTGTTCTTTTGTGTCTAAAATTACGTTTTAAGCTTTTGCAGGTTTTACGTGGGTTTAGTTGTCAATGTTTATTTGCCAATTTGTTGGAGGATGGCTGCTTGTTTGTTTCCCAGCCACCCAGACTCCCAAAATAAGCACACAGAAACTCTATTAATTAAATCACTACTTGGCCTATTAGCTCTAGCTTCTTATTGGCTGGCTTTTACATCTTAATTTAACCCATTTCTAGTAATCTGTGTATTGCTACATGGCTATGGCTTACTGACTAAATTTCTGGTGTCTATTTCGGGTGGGGGTACATGGCTTCTCCTCTGACTCTGCCTTCTTTCTCCCAGCACTCAGTTTAGTTTTCCCTGACTAGCTCTGCCCTGCCCTATCACAGGTCCAAAACAGCTTCTTTTTGCTGTGAATGGCATTCACAGCATACAGAGGGGAATCCCACACTAAACAAATTTAAGGTCAAAACACAAGTTCTCCTTTACCATTTTTTTATTAAATGTGTTAGGATTCTTTCAAGAGATTTTGGGACACTTAGCTAGTCTTTGATAAACTGTAACTATCAATGTAGTAGTAGAGGACTTCTCATTTTATTCTTTCATCGATAATATGAATCAATCCATTCTTTTGTTCTGAATGTAGATTTTGTTTTGAATAATAGAGTATCTTTATAAATATATTGATATTAGCAGAGATGTTGAATGTTTTTAAGATATATTTGAATATTTTTTATGAAGGATAGCAAATTAGTGATAGTTCTTATGGAGGAAACAATAACTATGTACTAATGATGTAAAAAGTATTGCTTTCAAGTTATTTAGATAGTGTTTGATTTAAATTTTGTGAAGTTTGAAGCAGTTATTCTTAATAATAACTTCTTGAAAGTTTTATATATACAGAAAAGGTGAGGAGCATGTATATGACAACTTATGTTTCATACTTCTTTGTAGTGTTTATTTTAAAGAAAAAATGTTAATTTTATTTTGAAATATTGTGTTTTTGAAACAATATAAATAAAAACATGACTGATAATTAAAGTATCAAATGGCATAAAACTCATTTGTTTTAAGATTTATTTTAAAGGATAAAAGAAACAATTTATTAGTAAAATGCTATTTAATCATATACCATATTTGACAATTTTAGGGAATTTTATTCAAATGAATTACTAGGATAAAATGGAGAACTTTGACTTGTTTTCAGGCAAAAAAATTTCAATCCAACTAGGAATTAATTCAGTTGTTAACAGAATAACTTTCACTGGAACACATCAACACAGCCTTAAGATATTTTTAATTTTAGAACTTCAATAATCATTTTTATAAAAGTAGAAATAATAATATTTTGCCATATTGTTAATGTTAATTGTTTACATGACACATATTAGATACTTTGTCGGAAACTGCTGTTCTCCCATAATTCTGATCCCATAATGAGCCCTTGCCTTCTGAAGCATCTCGTTGAGAATGACTAATGAATACAACATCTGTAATTATTTAAATTTTATTCCTATTGTAGATTGAAATTTTATGTTTGAGTAGACTTTGAAGTAACTCTCAAAGGAAAAATAAATTTAGTAATTAAGAATGAAATGATGAAATGATTGCAATTATTTTCTACAATAACATTTTCATGTTATTAAATAACAAGAAAATGTTTTGCACTTAGGAATTTAGTTTCCCTATGACTCCCTTATTGGAGCTTTTTTCCCTTTGATTTTTCTTATTATGAAATGGGGCCATATGTTTATGACAGAAAATATTCCTGTCATTTTAAATACTAAAATATTGATACAGGTGATGACACTTTTATAATCGTACTTCATACATTATAGTACTTCTAAATTCATTTATTTTATTCTAACAGAATGCTCATATAAAGGATTTTGTTAGAGTAAAGGAATTTAATCATGTGACTAAAATATAGTTGTCAGTATTTTTTTCATGTATGCTGGTGAGAATATGCTTGATTAGGGTTTGGACAAAGAATAATCCAGTCCACCATAAAATGACAACAGTTGCAACTGATTGAAAAACAAACCATTGAGAGTTAATTAAACAGAAATGTGAATAGTTTGAAAATAAATAAATCTATGGGATTCACTAAGATACAGACATGCTCAGAAACCTGCTAGTTCTCATGACTTTAGATGAGCAAATATAGAGTTGAAGCAGTCTATGACTTACTGTTGAATTAAAGCATGTCTGCTTTGTTATACTATTTTACAAAGAACTATAGAATTATTTGCAGCATTTTAAACAATACTTTAATTTTGAATGGTTATTATGGGACTACAAAAAGAGAAAAAGTTAAGAAAACTTAATCCTCGCAGTATGCTTCATCATTTGCTCAAAACAAAGTCTGACTATATATGTTCATATCGCTAAACACATTTTTACTTCTTTCTTTGTTTATATGCATATGTATATATGCATATATGTGAGTTTGCATCTAACTTAATACTTAATAGTATAGAGATTTTAGAAAATGCATTGAATTATTAAGGAGTGAAGCTTAAATAGTGAAAACAAACAAAATTTTTCATAGTTTTATATACTGGACTTACAAAAATCACAGAAACTAGAAAGGTCTATTTGAAACTTATGAAACTTAATGTTCTTCTTAAAAGGACAAGTAAATTCTTGCAGTACACAAGAACTACGAACCCTGGTCTGATTATAAGTGTACACTAATGAGCTAAATCCACTGATGTGTTCATACTAAAAGGGCTACTAGAAAGGCGACTAGGGTTAGAAGAAGCAAATAAGTTAGGTATGTCTTTGGAGCATGTGCTGTTTAGATTTTATGAACTTGAAACAAGCAAGATTTACCCAGGAAGAGGAAACATTTAGAGTACAAATAGAATTCTTTACTTTTTGTTTTTGATTTTCCCATTAATTAAAAATATAATTTTCCTCATACAAGGTATCCTGATTACAGTTTCCTCTCCCTTTACTCCTTATTTCCTCTCCCACCTCCTTATACCCTAAATAATGGAAAGTACAAAAAAGTAACAACTACAAAATGCCGCAAAACATGAAAAAAACACAATGTGACATATTTATAGAATAAAATAGAATTTGGAGAGCACAAGAAGTAAGGTACTGAGTCATGCTACACCATGAATAAATCTCTCTCTCTCTCTCTCTCTCTCTCTCTCTCTCTCTCACACACACAC
>LOJH01017628.1:0-14443 GCA_001685095.1 Ellobius talpinus
ACACACACAGAGACAGAGAGACACACAGAGGCAGAGAGACAGAGACAGAGGGACACAGAGTGACAAAGAGAGAGACTCCTGGCTTGCATGGAACTCACTGTGGAGACCGGGTGGGCCTTGACCTCACACAGCTCTGCCTGCCTGTTTCCCACATGCTAGGATTAAAGGTGTGTCATCACATCCTGTTAGAGGAGGCTTTTAATGGTACAGGTGGGGAGGAAGAGATTAGTGGTTGGGTTTTTCAAGTCCTGGGAGATTTGAGGTAGATTTCTAAGCTACATGTAGGGAACACAAGGTGATATCTAGTGTGGAGGTGGAATCGTCACTCCCCAGGGCTTGAGTGTGACCGCAGAGATGCTCTGTCTGTCTTGCTTGCAGGGAGATAGAGAAATGTCCCTGAGCCTTCAGTTTTCAAGCATTTCTGGATAGTTATCACCCTGTGCTTGCCATCAGCATGGGTGCTATTCCCAGAGCTCGAAGAGAGCCCAGACAATTGTAGGGGGGGGGGACTAGAGGACATTGGATACCTGCATGGCCAGTGGGGGACAGCTGCTAGAAGCCAGGCTTCTTTCTCCTCAGCAGGCCCCTCCCTGACTGGTTCTTGATTTCCGTTCCTTTAAGCTATATGTGGAGATTTACCTTGTACAGAATTTTGGAGCTAGGTGACTTAGAGTCTGGGTAGGTCAGGACCTTGTTGAGGATGGGGATTAGGAACTTTCCTCCAGGTATCCTGCATGGACTTGACCTGGCCAAGACCCAGGTTTACTGGGGCTAGAAAATCGATACTTTGGCTCAGACTCAATTGCTCAGCTAGAACAATATAGTGAGTCTCTTGAGGGAGACACAGAAATTAGTCTTGAGGGAGACATAGACATTAGCCCTGCTTATCTTGCCTGGCCCTTCTCAACCTTGGCCTTGTTCCCCCTCACCCCCGAGACTGTGCAAGTGATGTTGCTTAAAGAAGTTGTTCAATGAACAACGTATTAATCTAGAATTAGTTACGGCAGTTGAACTCCTAGAGATAAGAAAATGTAAATGTGTCTCTAGAACATGCTGCCAGTTCTGCATCCAAACACATTCCTGAAGAAAAATGGCTGCAGTAAGATTCTGGGGACTATTAATTGCATGGATTTACATATGCTACAGATGGCATTGCAGATGCCAGGTACTGCCAGGAGCCTCTGTGAGTCGCCAGAGAGGGGTCCAGCCTTTCTCGGCACTTCCCGCTGGGGGTATTGCTTTAACTAGACTGAAGGTGTCCTGCTGGAATTTTAGAAGTGAAGAAATACAAGCAAAGAAAGTTTGAGAAACCTGTCCATGGCTGCGTGGCTCTTCCGGCTTTAATTCATCCCTTGCTGTGTTTGGGAAGGTCTCTGGCTGCCCTACCCACCTGTCCTTGGCAGGGCCTCAACTAGTTACTGCCGAATCTGTCCCCACTGCCTACCTCCTGCTCAGCCCTGTCACCAGGACAATGACCCTAAAAGCCATAAAGAGCAGGTGATTATTACTTTTTAATCAACAAGTGTTCATTATTGAGTGCCCATGTGTGCCGGGCACCACGCCAGGCTTTGGGTTGTGCTCACTCATGGGGCCTACGCCTCAGCAGTCAGCAAATAACCCTCATGCAGAAGACGGGCACTTCACCAACTGCATAGAGTGCTGGGAAGGCCAAGTGAAAAGCATGATGGGAAACAGAAAATGGTTGTCGAAAGAATGACGCAAAACCAGCCTTCCCTCTCTTTTCCATCTTTGCTCCCTCTTCATTTGTTCCTTCTTTCAGTCTTTTTTCTTCTTTTCTTCTGAGACAGGGCTTTGCTCTGTAGCCCAGACTGGTCTGGAACTTGTTCCGGTGATCCTTCTGCCTCAGCTCTTCTGAGTTCTGTGACTTCAGGTACGCGCCAATGCTCCTGGTCTGATTTAAGTCATCTCAGATGAACCGAGCCATCCTTTTGCCTCCAGCTGTTTTCACAGATGAAGAAATCAGGCTACAGAGAGGGTCAGCTTGTGTGTTGGCTGGTATCCTGGTTGCTTTTTGTCAACTTGACACAAACTGGAGTTTCCTGGGAAGAGGGAGTCTCGAGTGAGGAATGACCTCCATCAGGTTGGCCTGTGGGTTTGTCTGTGGGGCATTTTCCTGGTTAATAATGACGGGAGGTGGGAGGTGGGAGGGCCCAGCCACCCCACTGTGGCTGGTGCTGCCCCTGGGCAGGAGGTCCTGGGTTGTATAAGAGAGCTGATCAGTGAATAGTGTTCTTCTGTGGGTCCGCTTCAGTTCCCGCCCTGGCTTCTCTTGCTGATGAAGTATAACATGTAAGCCGAAATAATCCTTTCTTCCGCAGGTAGCTTTTGCTCAAGGTGTTTACCATAGAGACAGAGGAGCAAGGTAGAGCAGCAAGTTTGCCCATGGGTAGAGAGCTACTGAAAAGGAACCCTTGATTTGAACCCCAAGTTTAGCTGCAAAGCTCCTGCTGTCAATTACTGGCTTCTTTTTAAAAAGTATTTTTTTTATTCTGTGTATGTTTTGTCTGCATGTATGGGTATGTGCTGTATGTGTCTGGTACCTGCAGAGACCAGAAGAGTTTATCACATTGCCTGGAACTGGAGTCATAGAGCTGCCTTGTGGGTGCTGGGAATCGAACCCTTGTTCTCTGCAAGACTAGAGAGTGCTCGAAACTGCTGAGCCATCTCTCCAGCCCCTACTGTCTCCTCTTTAAAAAGAAACAACCCCAAAAGTCTCACTGTGCAACCCCAGCACTCACTATGTGGATTAGCCAGGCCTTGAGCTTGCTAAACTCCTCCTACCCCGACTTCTTAAATGCTGAGATTACACAGGCGCACCACCAAACCCAGCTTTATGGCCTCTTAAGAAAGAATGGCTCCCACCTGTATGTAATTCCAGCACTTGGGAGGCTGGGGAAGGAGGATTGTGTCCATTTTAAGGCCTTCCTGGGCTGTATAGCCAGTACCAGATCTGCCTGGGCCACAGGCCCTTGCCAGAAAAGGCCAAAGTCAAAATGAAAATGGAACAAACAAAGCAGTAAACTGAATTACCCTGGACATCCTGACCTTCCCAGGCCTGGAGTGCTGGGGGCACATCTGGGGAGGGATGGGGAGGCTAGAGTATGAGAGAGTGAGAAAGGGGTTTGGACTCTTTATGGATGTGTCAGTTTTTGGGGGTGCATCTCAGTTTCATGTGGCCTCTGGTGGCTGGGGAACCATGTCTGAAGACACAGGGGGCTCTGCCGGGCTTGGAAACATGGAGAAGAAAAGTGGATTCATTTTTATGCAAGTGATTTGTCTTCGAGGTGATGAGGCCACTCTCCTGTGCACAGTTTGGTGACTCAGTGTTTGGAGTCAGGATAGAACATCTAAGTCAGGAGCTATTTGGGTACCAAACAGGTGTCTGTGGCCTTGGGAGGAGTCAGTTTTCAGACTGAAGAGGGATGGGAAAGCCAAGCCCCATTGTCTTCTGCAAAGGTCTGGGTATGGCATGGGAGAGGAAGCCAGACAGAGCTGGAGGTTACACATGTGGGCTCCTTGTGAGAGCATGTGATTGGTGAATGCATTAACCCTGATGTGCACGTTTATCTTGAAGGGAGCCCAGCTGTGGCTGTCAGAAAGATTACAGTCCTGGGGAAAGAAACACGTTGGCTAGTAATGACCCAAGGTTTATGAGTCCCAGGTCGCCTGCCCCTTATAAGGGAGCAACTGTTGGTGGCAAGGAAAGAAAGGTTCCTTTGTGGTTACAATGCTTATGTTGGTGACTGCTCTGGATTTAAGAATAGAAGGTTAGGGAGAAAGGGGATATTTCATTCGGCTATAAGCAGGAGATATAAGCATGGGGCTCATCTTTCTTTGTTATCTACTCCTCCATTATGGGCACATCTGGGAAAGGAGGCACGCATGCTTTTCTCAGGAGTCCATTTTACCCAGAATTCAGTCTGTTACAAGGTCTGTGGCTGGGGCATTGTTTTACCAAGCCCAGAGAGGAAGACTGGGTTTGAGACACTGACTGTGGAGGTTGGAGAACTGGAAACACATATTTTCCCCCACAGAAAATGGGGATACCGTGGGAGGGGTGTCTAGTTAAGATGAGAGGGTGAGAATCCACTTGTAAGAAAGTGCAACTGGGGCTGGCCAGATGGCTCAGTGGGTGGAAGTGCTTCTCCCAAGCCGGATGACCTGAGTGTGACTCCTGAGACCACAAGGTAGAGGAGAGAACCATCTTCTGTAGGTTGTCCTCTGACTTCTGCTAGAGGGCCACACTGCCTCCCCCACACATATAAAATATGTAACTTTTTAAAATTTTGAGGCAGGGTATTGCTATCTAACTCTGGCCTCAAATTTACAGAGATCCACCAACCTCTGACCCCTGGGGAAGGAATATGCTTTTCTCAGCTCATGCTATCGAGACTTCAGTCTGTTCTAAGTCCATGTGTCAGGTGGAAGATGACTTGAATGAGGAATATTCCCCAGAAGCTCACCTATTTGAACACTTTGTCTCCACTTGATGGCACTGTCTGGGGAGGTTATACAGTCTTCAGGGGGTGGAGCCTTGCTGGAGGAAGTGTGTCACTGGGGCTGAGTTTTGAGGATTTCTGCCTTCACCCCATGTCTAGTTCTCTTTGTACCTTTATGTGTACAGTTGAGATGTGCTCTCACTGCTCCCTGTCCCCCTTGCCTTGCTTCTCTAGCCATTATGAGCTGTCCCTCTGGAGCAATAAAACATACTTTTCTCCTTAAGTTGCTTTTGGTTATGGTATTTTATCGCAGTAACAAAGTAACTAATATAAATATGTTTAATGACTTAGGTATCCCTAAAGTTGGTAAGTTTACAGGGTGAAGGGAAACACTGTGCATACTTTCTTGGGGAGGAGACCTTTTAAGGTGTTAAGCCTAACTAGCTACAGTTAACAATCCCCAAGTATCTTTACACATGATTTTCCTGATATTGAACAGACCCAGCTGGGATGACCAACACCACCTGTTATTCTTTATGTCCTGTTTTTAGGAAGCTGTTGGTTAGTTCCTCCTGGAGATAACCTCATGCCTGACTCTTTCTTTTTTCCCACTCACCACGTAGAGGGATTCCTGTAAACAGGATGTGAAATAGGTGAACATTTATGCAGTGAATGGATGGATGGATGGATAGATGAGTGGATGGATGGATGAATGGATAGATGGATGGATGGATGGATGAATGGATGGATGAATGGATAGATGGATGGATGGATGGATAGATGAATAAGGCTTTCCTATTCTCTCCAGCTTTTGGAGTCTCATTAGATTTTTATAACACCCCAACTGGCATTTATGAATTCATTGTTATAATAGACTAAGTAGTGTTTCTCCAAATACATGTACAATGAGAACTTTGGGCTGTGAGCTGACTGAAAACAGGCTTTGTTGTGGATGTAATTAGTTAAGGATCTTGAGGTGAAATACTCGCTAGATTTGCAGTTAAGTATTGAAGTAAATAACTTCTAATGTAAGATATCCAATATCTTAGATGGAGGTAGAGACTCAGGGAGAAGTAGGGATAGTGATCATGCCAAGACGGAGACAGAGATTGGAGTGATGTGACCAAAAGCCCAGAGCTCCCAGATGACTACCCCCATCTTCAGCTAAGAGAGACTTAGTTCTGCTACTGACTGCAGGAAGCACCAGCCAATCTTGATTTTGAACTTCTGGCTTCCTAGTGTGTGAGGGAATGATTTCCATTTTTGATTTCCTTTTTCTGTGTATACATGTACAGGTGTGTATGTATTGGGTGTATGCCCACAGAGGCCAGAGGACAACCTCAACTGTCATCATTCCTCAGTCACTGTCCAGCTGGTTTTTTGAGACAGTCTCTCTGGCTTGAAGCTCACCAAGTAGACTAGGCCAGCTGGCCAGCAAGTCCAGAGTTCCTCCTGCCTCTGGCTCTCCAGCACTGGGATTACAAATGTGTGCCACCACATGTGACTTCTTTTTAAAATGTGGATTCTAGAGAATGGGGCTCAGGTCCTCATTCATGTGAGGAAGCATGTCACTAGCCAAGCCATCACCCCATTACTAAGTTACCCTGTTTATGGAAACTGTTTTAGCATCCTTAAAACACTAAGATAACCATATTGGTGTCTGATAGGCTGTTATTCCCCTCTAGTCCTCTAGCTTGGTGGCTTCAGTGAAGGTATGGGTCACTGCTGAATGTCTGTGCCCTGCAAATCAGGAGATCAACTGTCTTGGTTTGATTGGGACTTCTAGGAACATTGCAAAAGCACATGAGCCAGAATTGAGATTTCATATGGGTTGGGACAACTGGTCAACCTGCTAACCTGTGTTTTAGTCAGTGTAATGGTCTGTCCTGTCCATTTAAGAGACAAGCCCCACCCACTCCCTCCCCCATCCAAAAGAGGCAAGTGGATCTTCCTCCCACTTCCAGTATGAGCTCCTTCTTTTCCAACTCTCTCCCAAAGAGGTAGCTTCTCTTCTCTTTTCTTCTCCTCCCTCTCTCTGTTTCTCTCTCTCTCTCTGCCTCTCTCTGCTCTTCCCCCTTCTTCCCTTCCCCCTTTCCCTTTCCCCTCCATAACCCACTAAATAAATATCCAGTCTTACCCTGCATGGCATGCCTATCGGTCTCTGTCTCTCACCTGCCATGCCTCCTCGTGGGACCAGCTGACCCACTGAGGTCTCTCACCTGATGCACAGTTCCCTGCCTAGGGCCTGCTGCCCCTTGTGGCCCTCTGCCCACTGCTGCCACTCGGGGACCTGCAGCATTTTATTTCTACCATTACAGTCAGTGTTCTATTGCTATGAACTGACACCATGACTATGGCAACTCTTAAAAAGGAAAGCGTTTAGCTGGTGCTTGCTTACAGTTTCAGAGGCTTAGTCTATTGTCTTCATGGTGGGAAGCATGGTGGCACACAGGCAGACATGGTGCTGGAGAAGTAGCCGAGAGTTCTTCGTCTGGATTCACAGGCAGCAGGAAGAGAGACATTGGGCCTGGTTTGAGCTTCTGAAACCACCAAAGCCCACACCCCAGTGACATACTTCCTCCAACAAGGCCATACCTTTTAATACCTCTCAAGTAGTTATGTTCCCAGATGAATAAGCATTAAAATATATGAGCCTATGGGGAGAAGTCTTTTTTCTTTTGTTTTTTGTTTTTTAAGACAAGAGTTTCTCTGTGTAGCCCTGGATGTCCTGAACCTCTCTACACCAGGCTGGCCTCAAACTCAAGAGATCTGCCTGCCTCTGCCTCCCAAGTGCTGGGGTTAAAGGCATATGCCATCATCACCTGGCTATGGGGGCCGTTTTTATTCAATCACTACATGTGATTTTCAGTGCCAAATGGTGCCTGACTGGCATGGCAGTTCTTTCTTTGATTACATTTACTTATCTGTTGCAATTGGGACTATGCTTACCACTGTGTGCGAGTGGAGGTCGGAGGGAAGCTTGTGGGAGTTGATTTGCTCCTCTACCATGAGGGTCCTGGGGATTGAACTCACATGTTCAGGCATGGTTGCAAGCACCTTTCTTTATCTGCTGAGCCACCTCACCAGTCCCGATTGCGTCTTACATGCAGGAAGAGTGCATGGCTGGGCCAGCTGCAGATGGAGCACACAAGCATCTTGTGCAAGATGAGCATAGAGCCTGGTACGAGAGGTCTGAGGGCTTAAAATCTTCTCTAGGTATCAGGGACACCTCTAGGGTTATTCTGCAGAGGTCTCAGGAATTCCTGTTTTGGAATCCCTGGGGGTTTCCTGGAGGTCTGTTTTTGGGGTGGGGGTGGCTCAGGAATTTCTACACAGAGTAGTCTTCTGCCCCCAGGAAGCATCTGGCACCTGCCATGCTCAGGAGTTTCTTTTCTGGGACCAATACAGAGTGAGCCTCAGTTCTACACCCTCAGCCTCCTCTATTTGAATACTCTGAATGGAGCTGATTGCCTAAATTGGAGGTATTATGCTATAATGATTGTTATAATTAAAACTATTATCATCTGAAAGAGAACAGAACCTGAGAAGCCACTGCAAAGACTGAAAGCTTTTAAGGCCTATCTTTTGAACCAGATAAAAGCAGCTTTATGTAGAGTGGTTTAAAGAGAGGGAGGAAGGTGAGTGGACACCTGTGGCCTCTGAAATATGGTGGCCTGACAGGGAGCCTGTTTCCCAGCAAGGTGGGTGGCAGCCTCAGGGGAATCTGTCCTCAGAGGGTGGCAGCTGCCACTTGGCCCAGAGCCCAGACGCAGGCTTTGAGAATGTGGGCATATGAAGAGAGGGTTTGAGGCAACTGGGGCCTGTCTGGGATCAGAGGGGACACTGTTCTGAAAGCCATGACTGTTGAAATTGTTGACTCGTATTCTGCCATACTGGGGAACAATACCCCAACTGTCAGTTCTGAGGGAGGAAGGGAGGTGGCATGTGGGCCTGGGAGGCCTCAGGGCCTTCACATGGCAGTGGCTCTAGAGGTGGGCTCAGGAAGGGTCAGGTGTTGACTGAGGTTTCTGTCCCACCCGGTCCGGCAGTCGTTCAGTCCCAAAGAAATCACACAGAGGTCTATATTAATCAATAAACTGATTAGCCTATTATCTCAGGCTTCTTATTAACTAATTATAACTTATATTAGCCCATAATTTTTGTTTATGTTAGCCACGTGGCTTGGTGCCTTTTTCAGCGAAGTAGTCACATCTCTGTGTCTGGCTTCCTCTGTGTCTGGGTGACGACTGCAGACTGAAACTTCCCTCTTCCCAGAATTCTCATTACCCCGCCTCTACTTCTTGCCTGGTCACCCCACCTCTACTTCCTGTCTGGCTACTGGCCAGTCAGCATTTATTTAAAATACAAGCAACAGGGTACAGACCATTGTCCTGTAGCAGTCAGGGTTGGGAGGGATTCAGACTCAACAGCAGTCTGTGGACTTGGCAGTTGGGTTACCCAAGGTTCAGGACTTGATAGGATGTGGAGCTGAGGCCAGCACAGCAACAAGGAACTTTCCTGACACCATTTAGTTTCAACTCTCTGTGTCTAGACAGCAAATGAGAAGATGGAGGCTTTAAAGAGGAATGGATGACACTAGCTAGGACTCTAGGCTTGGAAGTCCAACTTAAGGGTGTGTTTTGCCCTTTACCTTGCCTCTCTCACTTGCGGCTGACCTTAAGGCTGACCTTCCCAAACATACATGTGTGTGTGTGTGTGTGTGTGTGTATGTATGTATGTGTGTGTGTGTGTATGGTGATGCCTGGTATGAGGTCACATAGCTGGGCTTAGAGTCTGGTCAGGCTGACCCTGAGCTAGATACTTGGTTCCTGTGCTATACTATGAAGCAGCAGAATGTGCCCTCCACAAATGGGCCACTTTGGAAGATATATTCTCAGCTAAAGGTCATTGAGAAGAGCCCTGGGGGAGAGAGCACAATCAGTAAAGTGCTTGGCAAGCAAGCACAAAGACCCAGATTTGATCTCACAGAACCCATATAACACAAGCTGGGCACAGCAGTGCACATTTGTAACTCTAGAGCTGGGAAGGCAGACCCAGGTGGATCTCAGGACCTCACTAGCCAGACAGCCTAGCTCCCTCGGCAAACTGCAGGTCAGTATGAGCCCCTTTATCCAAACACAAGGCAGAAGCTCAGCAGATGGAGGCTCTTGCTGTCAAACCTCATGTCCTGAGTTTGGTACTTGGAACTTGCATGGTGGAGGGGCTGAACTGACTCCTGCAAATGGTCCTCCGATGTCCACACACATGCTGTGGCTTATATGTGGCAGCTTCCTGAGAAGTCAGTAAATAAATAAGTATAAAAATAATAACAAAGAAACAAGGTAGATGGTATCCTAAATTATACCCAAGGTTGGCCTCTGGCTTCCATCTACATGCATGCAAGCAAGCAAACACACACACACACACACACACACACACACACACAAACACACGATAACTGAGAAGAAACAGATCCAACATAAGCGTTCTGCCAGAAGTCAACCACCAGAGATGAAAATTTACATTCTTACTAGCCTGCAGCCCACACTGAAGGGATCTATATAGCAAGTCTTGCTGACTAGTTTATCAACTGATTAATTTCCATATATTTCTCCCCCATGGTTGGCCATTCCTAGAGACTTCAGGTTCTTGCCACTCTCAACACTTCCCTGGTAAACACACTATAGGCACCAGAGTTCTGAGTTGCTGCTTTTGAGTTCCTTTGACCTTACGTCTTTGCCGTGTGTGCATGTGACCAACAGGCTCATGCCTTCTGTTTGATTTTCCTCTGGCTTGTCTGTCTTTTCCTACAAGGTTTCCAGCTGAGAACTTGAGAAGGCAGAAGGAAAATTATTTTTCATCCTTATACAATTGCTTCCATTGTTCCTTAGAGAACTAGAAGATCCCCTCTGGGATTCCCCCCCATCTCATCCCTCCTTTCCCTGTAGAGAGGCCCAGAGCTATGACTTGGTAGGTTTTATTTCAGTCTTCTTCTCGTGAGTTTGACGAGCTCATGGAATAACTTTGGTCAGATATAGAACACTTTAAGATCAAGTCAAGAGCATCTGGCAGGTTTTTGCTGCAGCCGTGCCCACAGTTTGACCATCGACTGTGGACTCCTAGACTTCCACCCTCGCTTGTATCACCCATTGTAGGACTTTGCTTTCCCTAAACCCAAGGCCCTTGTTCTCTTCTTGGAAAAGACCTTCATTTTTCTAAATCCATGTTTCCTGACCTGCAATTCATAAGGCCTCAAATGAAGCTCTTTCATAATTTACAATTGATATTAATCAATCTTGTGGTGGTTTCAATGAGAAATGTCCCTAATAGACTCCAGCATTTGAACTTTGGTCCCCATTTGATGGCTTTGGGAGGTTTTTGAGATATGGCCTTGCCAGAGGAAGAATGCTGCCAGAGGAAGGTTTTGAGGGTTAAATTCTTTAACCACTTCTAGTTCTCTCTGTTTCATGTCTGTGTCTAAGCATGAGAGGTCTCAGTTTCTTGCTCCAGCCTCCATGCCTGCACTTGCTGCCACGCTTTGCATCATGATGGATTCTTATCCTTTTGGAACCATAAGGCAAAATAAACTTTCTACCGTAAGTCATGCTGTTGTGTTGTATCACAGCAATGGAAGGGTAACCAGTACAAATTTTTACACCCACATACTGTGTCTGCATAATATATGTGTATGTGTGTAATGTGTGTGTGTGTGAGAGAGAGAGAGAGAGAGAGAGGTTTGAACACAGAATCTACTACATGTGGTTTGAATGGAAACAGGTCCCATAGACTCATATGTTTGATTACTTGGTCCCCAGTTGGTAGAACTCTTTGGGAAGGATTAGGAGGTGTGGCCTTACTGGAGGAGGCATGCCACTCAGGGTGTGCTTCCAGGTTTCAAAAAACTAACACAATTTCCAGTGTGTCCTGTCTGTCTCCTGCATGCAGTTTTTGAGATGTGAGCCCTCAGCTGTTCCTGTTGCCACGCTCCCTCAAACTGTAAGCCCCTTTACATCTTTCTTTCTATAGGTTGTCTTGGTCACAGTGTTTTATCACAGCAATAGCAAAATAGTAATCAACAGAGTATATAATTATTTACAACTTGTATAGCTTACCAAAAAAAATTACCTTGGAGGTAACTTTCCTGCCAACACCTTATTGTTTTGAACTGTTGTGGCATTTACATTTGTATAGTGTATGCTAATAATTGTTAAGATGAAAATTTAAAAAAAAAGATGTAATTCTTTCAGTCAGCAGTTGAACACACTCGGAAGAGGCGGGTACTATGGAGAGTCTGGAGGCTGAGTTACAGTCCAACTATAACTTAGTTGGTGGAGGCCATTCTGGAATACATAGCAAATTTGAGGCCAGCCTGGGCTCCATGAGGCCCTGTGTCAAAAGAAGAGAAAGGTGGGAGGGGGAGATGAAGAGAGGAGGAAAGACTCAGCAAGGACTATATCGAATTTTCTCTTAATTGTTGATTGGAATGTTACTGGGATCTTGCTGTGGGATAGCCTAAGCTCCCTGGTCCCTGTGATCTCTGTCAAAAGAATCCACAGGTCGTAGTGTAGGAGATGAAGTTGATTGCAAAGTGGGCACCCTCAAGGGATGAGCATGGGCATGACCAAGGGAATATTGAGGAACAGAGAGCTGCTAGTGACCAGAGAGACCATTGTGGCAGCCTACAATTTTAGGTAGCCCTTCTCTTCCTTTTTAAAGTTTATGGAACAGCTTCCTGGGGATCACTTCCTGTCTAGGTGATTGGCAGGTCCATTGGATTAGCTTTTAAAAGGGGACAGTGTTATGTGTACAGCTTCTAGCATTCTTGCCACCTTTTGGGCGGTTGAGAATGCCATGTCTCCATGCAGGAATGAGACTCAGACTCATCCATGCTTTTGATCAGTAATCACAGTTCTATAGTTTGAGTTCCCACTTTTACAATCTTCCGATTCTGAGGAAGAAGGTTCGTTCTATTGACCTTCAAGCCTGCTGATAAGTGACAGGCTACTTCATGGGTGTGCGCTGATACAGAATCTCGGTGTGTGTGGGGGCATACATTTGTCTAAACAGACTGCCCCTAGCTCTGCAGCCTACACGACACAGCATGTCCCTCAGTGTCTGTGTCCCACATGTCACAGCGCAGCAGGAAAGGCAGCCAGTTTCTGGGTCTTGGCTGGATTTTAAGTTCCTGAGGTCAGGTGTTGGGGCTTCAGTTGAGTCACAGCCGACTCAAAATGTAAACAGATCTCATCTACTCAGAGATCTGCCACTTTCTAGCTTGATACTTTTTAATGATCCAGGCTCTAGGTACATGAGTACCTAAATACGGCCGCTGGACTTAAAAGACAATGGTGCCTGCTGAAGCACCAAGAAGCACCTGCTCCAATATCTAACCATTTTTATTCTGCTGTTTACATTTTCACCACATTTCTATACACTGAAATTAGCAGCCATTTCTTGACTTCTACGAGTGTTTAGGTATGATTCGTTCACTGAGTTTCCCTTTGTGGAAGGGGATGTAGCCTCTCTGCCTCCCTAGAGCCCCTCCCCCATCCTCTGGAGCACATTAAATCTTTATTCTGGTCAAATCAGTATTCAGTGTTTACATTTTTATGTACATGTAGCCATTCTTCACAGTGAGCTGCATGTTACTGTAAGTACTAGGATTACACTGTTCTCTTTTATAGTTTTTAATGTCCCCAGAAATTAATAATTGCTCCGTCTCTTTTTCATTTGTTTTACTTCCTATGTACCAATTACAGATTATTTCCCAAGCTCCACGACGGAACTGACAGTCTCTGACTATTTCAATTACACCAGGAAATCTTGCTTTATTTGTTTTGGTTGCAGTCATTAAAGAGGCTTCCAGTGCCTCCCCATTTGTACCACTGTTTTCTAGCAGATCGCCATTGTAGAGCTTTTCCATCACAGTCTTTGGGGTATCCCTGGGGCTTGTGTTCTACACCAGGAAGGGACAGTGTCTTAATATCTCCTTCAAGGGCCTGTCCCACATGACTGCGAGGTTGATTCCATAGCCTCTGGGTGGCATGGAATTCGATCGGCCTGTGGGCATGTCTGTGGAAAACTGTCTTGATTGATAATTGATGTGGGAGGAGCCAGCTCTCTATGGGCATCCCCATTCCCTAAGCGGGTGGTGTTAGTCTGTATACAGAAGCTAGCCTGCAGTGAGCTAGCCAGCCGTGTTCTTTCATGGTTTCTGCTTCAGGTTCCTGCCCTGACTTCCCTCAATGATAGACTGTGACCTGGAGATGTTAAAGTCAATAAACTCCTCCCTAAGTTGCTTTAGGTTGCTAAAGTGCCCTTAACTATTGAGCCATCTGTCCAGCCCCCATAGTTTTCCCTTTACAGAGTTTCTCTGTGTAGCCAAGGCCGGCCTTGAATGCACAATATTCTCGCCCCAGCCTCGCAAGTGTTGAGACTGCAGACATGTACCACGGTGCTGGGCTTAGTCTGTGCCTTTTCTTTGGAGCATTAAGGGTGTCCATGTTCAGAATTATAACTGAAAAGTATATACTCGTTCTTGGGATTTTTTTTGTTCCTAATATATGATGCTTTCCTAATTTTCATATGCTTATTTACCCTTTCAGTGGGACTTATTTATTTCCTGTGCTGCTCTTGGCCATGCTTCTCTCTCTCATCTCTGCAGATCTTCTTTCTGTATCTTCTCTAGTGTTAACTTAGTGACCATGAATTCTTTAGTTTATGCTTATCTTGGAAAGATTTTATTTCTGTTTTTATTCTGGAGGATAATTGCTGGGATAGCAATCTGGATTGCACTTACTTTCTTTCAGGGCTCAAATAATGCCATTCTATGGTCACCTAGCTCTGAGTTTCTGTTGCAAATCTGCTGCTATCCTGGTAAGTCTGCCTTTTTTTGTTGGTATATGTGTGTGTGTGTATATATATATATATATACCTGTCTATCTATCTATCTATCATCTATCTATCTATCTATCTATCTATCT
>LOJH01017631.1:5810-22191 GCA_001685095.1 Ellobius talpinus
GAGAGAGAGAGAGAGAGAGAGAGAGAGCTTTATGAATCCTTCCCCCCTACCAGGACAAACAGGGACAGAGATCAGCACCCTGTCTCCAGAAAGGGCACCTCTGTTCCCTTTCAGGTCTGCTGCAGCTGGACCCACTTCTCCTGACCCTCTTCCTGTGAAGATGCACCTCTTGCACATGTTTTGGAGAATATGGGTGACACATGTCTCTATGTTTCAAGGCAAATTATACTTCTTGGGAGATTTATGAAGAGAAAGAAGCACCACCTCCATGCTCGTTTTCAAGTCTGAGGATCTCGGACAGCTCAGCAATAGCTCTTCTTCGCCAGGTTTTGGTAAGGTATAGTCAAAGCATGAAGGAACTATGATCTGCCCCACTCCTGTCTGTCCCTCCTCACCATTTTAGCAAGCAGTACGATCATGTGCAGTAAGGAAGAAGTCAGTGAGGATGACAGTAGCTGCAGGAGTTATAGCAAAGGACTCATGTGTCATCTAAAAACACTGAACACCCCCCAGGGGCCAGCAGTATGCTGCCCCCTTTCTTGATGGTACCTAGAAGTCTTCTTTGTCATCTTAGATTCAGGCTCCAAACACGTCCCCTAGGCTGTCAGACTGGAGTGGCTCCATACGTCTAAGTTCTTATATTACAATAACAACAATGTTCAATATGAATAATAGAAGGAAACTGGAGACCTTACCAAGCAAAAACCATCAACTAGCTGGGTATGGTGGTGCATGCCTTTAATCCTAACACCCAGGAGGCAGAGACAGGCGAATCTCTTGAGTTCGAGACCAACTTGGTCTACAAAGTGAGCTCCAGAACAGGTAGGGTAGTTACACAGAGAAATTCTGTCTCAAAAACCCCCAAAACAAAACAAAAAACCCTTCAACTAGTCTCTCACTATGGATTTTCCACTCCAACCTATTTTCTCTCTTTCCTCTTCCCCGAGCTGGCCTCCTGGCTGTGCTCTCTGAACCTCTTTTGGCTCTGAACACTGCCCATTACCTGCCTCTTCTTGGCTTAAATGAGTTCCATCCAATATATCCTTCCTGAAGTTTTTACATTAACTCTCCCTCGCTTCTAGCTATCTCAATGGCTTCTCCATCCCTAAACCATCCAACCGATGGTTGTGTCGGCTACATCACCATGCTGTGTGGAGAAACGCTGCTTTTTTAACTATACTCTACAACTCAAGCTTCTCCCCTGTCCCAGTCGGAGCTCTGACTTCAATAGGCCTAGTTACAGCTGGGATCTGCAATGTCCTACACTAGCTTATGGTCTGAACCCTTGGTCTCCAGTTGGGTGCACTGTTTTGGGAGATTTTAGAAACTACAAGAGATGGGAACTAGGCATTGGAAAAGGGCCCTTAGGGTCTGTGATCCCTGCCCATCCCTTGCTCCCTGGTCCATTTTCATATAAACAGCCTCTCACAGACATTTCCACCACCATGAACCAAGTCGCTCAGCCATACCAATGGCGATCATGGCTAAACCTATCAGAAACCATAAGCCATAACAAATCAACGCTGAAGTGATTTCTGCAGATAGTTGCAGGGTCGCTAAAGTAAATGGCACTGGTACCTTCTTATCTTTCAAGTCCTCAGCCTAGCGTGTTCTGGGGGCAGGGCAGGCTGCAGGTGGCCTGGGCTCACGCCCTACCTAGTTACTTGTTGAGTTAGACTTCACTGACACCAATTCTTATCCTTATAACCACACACAGATGATGGAGACAGCAGGGAGGAGCTAGGCAGCCCCCAGTGGGCAGATGCAAGCCATGTGAGCCATGTCAACATAATGGATCAGCCAGGGGCAGCCATAGAAGAAAGCCCCTGTGTGTCACCTGGGGCTCGATGGAGATTCCTTGGCTACAGTGGGTCTCCCAACCTCTCTGGAACAGGCTCAGATCACTGTTGGAGAGCATCCTCTATGGGGCAGAGGCCAAGAGCGCTGAACAGTTACCAGCAATAAACAGACTGCCACAAGAGAGAGCAAGAACCTCTTCCAATTAGGACAGTTGGATTTAAAAATTAGGATTTAATTTCCCCCCCCCCCAGAAATAGGAAAGGGAACAAAATGCAAATATCTGTTCTTTTCTTCCAAAAGTCTTTAAGTAGTAAATAAGCAAGGTGTCAGGACTGGGAAAGCCTTCTGTCTAGGCTCTGAGTAAATGAACTTGCCTTTTGGTGGAGAACTGGAGTTAAAATTAAACAGATACATATGCATAGCCCGCAACAAGAATGATCCTACATGTGTCTTAAAAAGGCATGGGAACGTTTTACTGAGTAGGACAAGCAGAGAGAATAATACAATAATCCCTTCTTAGACATCTATCGACAGCCTCTCTGTTTCCACAGCAGGGGACATTTCTCAGAGCAGTAGAGCAAATGACTTCCTTCTAAAAACAGACGAGAAGCCTTTGTCTGGACTCTTCTGGACAACAGCCCTCATGGTGCTGTAGTGACAGAAACAACAGGCGGGTAAAGGGCAGGCTCCCCCACCGCCACATCTGCTTCAGGCCCCAGTGGAGTCTTCAGAGTCTCCAGAAACATCTGTAATCCTTATACCAGTTATCTCCACTGGCCTATTTTTATGTAGCTTTGCATACAGTTTCAAATTCAAATTTAGGTTCCATATTCTTAAAACCTAGAATAGTGCCTGGCTCATTGTTGATGCTCAATATATCTAACTTCCTTCCTGTTCCTAATTTCAACTGTAATTGAATGTGAAAACCTGATCCCACTGAGTTCATTCTCTTTCCAACACAGCCATCTACACAGGCCAGCAGGCAGCTGTTGAGAGCCTTAGGGGCCAGAGGGAATGTTTGGGTGACACTCCCAAGTCTTCAAATCGACTAGGAAAGTCACCCGTGTTGAGTTTGGTCTAGGGATATTGGCAGATGTTAATATCATCCTTGGCGGTTCAGCCATCTGAAAACTTCCCACAGGCAGAGGCTCTCATTAGAATGGATCGCACCATGCTTTGTTTTTAATTTCCACACATTTAGTTGTTCTTTGACCCTAAATTCTCATTTATTGTTCTGGTAGACAGAAAGACCCTTGTACTTCACCATAGGCAACTGCCTTGGCACCCAGAAGGGAGGACTGGCACGCACAAGTACAGAGGTGTGGAAGAAGGGAAGGCCAAGGTCATTTGTGGAATGCCCGACTTCCTCATTCTTAAGTAGTGCCACAGAATTGGATTCCTCCTCTACTTAGCCATGGAATCAGGATGCCCAGGGAACCCACTAATCAAAGAGCAGTTGATCAACTCAATGACTCCCCTTGCTTTCCTGTCCCTTCCCACACCCTGCCTTGAACATGGCCGTTTCCCACTTTGGTGCCCGGCGTTTTAGCCAATAGAAATGTTCGCCAGCAATGACAGACTCTGGAGAGCATGTGCTCCTCCCCCCTCTGGGACACACAGCTGGGATCACTGGCACCACTTCCTGTCTGGTCACTGTCCGCTCTTGCTGCCTTGCAGCCCATGGGATGGGTTTCCACTGCAACTTTGGTAGGCAATGAAGGTAATTCTGTATGTTTTCTTCCCAGCTCATGAGAGAAGAGAAAACCTTTCCAACTCTCCAGCCCAGTCCAATCTTCACTGCTCCTCCTGGAGAATGGAGTACTCTCAGGTGCCTGGACTTTCATGGGGATCTGATGGGAATCATTACAAATTGTGTGGTGTCCCCATTCCAGAGAGGTCTTCAGTGATGTGGAGAGGACTCTGGCATAAAACAACCTGGATATCTACTCAAAGTTTCTTTTACTCTACCTTCTTAAAACAAAATATTTTCTTCTTAAGAACCTGGTGGAAGAAGTTTATAGTAGATTTCCATGCTTTTTAAGGCATACTGTTAGACTAAAGACAAGAGCAAGAATCCATAGGCTCCCCACTCTGTATCTGATACGATTATTGCTTCCACTATGAACACCAAACTGATGTCATAGGTGAATCACTGTAGCCTTGCTAAAGGGGTATTTGAGGTACAATTGAGTCTTCAAGGACAGAGCTTCTGAACTTATATAGGCCAGCTCTTTCCTTTAATGTAGAAGTCTCATTCTGTTCCTATCCCACCATTAAATTCTAGAAGGCTCCCAAGCCCTGCTCCCCCAAATAACCCAAACAATAAAAACAAAAAAGCCCACTGTGTTTTTGTGTAAACTTCTCCAAAAACTTCCATAGACATTCAGTTTGGGTAGTTTGAACTGCAAAGCTAGTAGTCTACCCGTTCCACTTTCAAATACCAGGGGTTTACATAGTTTGGGTTATGCTGTTTTCTAACGTGTTTTTATAAGTAAGGGCAGAGCAACTGGCTGGAGACAAAGGGAAGAGCATGCTGGCCCATCCCCTGCTGGGACAGGTTGCACACACTTGCCTTCTAACAACAGTCAAGCACACACATATGAACCCATGCACATCAACACGCAAAGAGAGCCAAGAAGGTAGTCCTCACAGTGACAAAGGTCATGTATTGTTCTGGATGTTGCTTTCTCATAATTGTATATGCAGGCAACTTGACCTAAGTCCTTATTCCAAAAGTACGTCCTATGTGTTGCCCACAAGTACAGTTGCAAGAAAAGTGAGACCCTGGGAATAGTAGTGGCCACTGCTTTGCTCTCTGTGTGCCTTCATCTGAAGGACTGCAGTGGGATGGAGCAACTGTGGGCGAGGCAGGGTCGAGTGTTCTTATGGGTAAGGGTGGAATGAGAGGGGACAGGGGAGGAGGGAGGAAGGGTTGAAGATGAGTAGAGAAGAGGAAGGAGATGGTCCGCAGCTGCAGAGAAGCCCACTTTCAGATTCTAGGAAGAGCAAATTATCTGAATGTTCCTGGTGAAATTTGTACATTTTTAAAAACTGGATATTTGAATAATTTGGTTGAGTAGCTCTTACCTTAAGTAAAAGAGACACACAAGGGCCTGAAGGGAGAAATCTGGTGCTGTTCCTATATAGAAAATTGTTTGCAATACCTGGAAAGACAAAATGTGAACACCATGGCATGGGATATTATTGGCAAGATAAACAGTCATAAAAACTAATGAATAATGTATTTTAAAAATACACTACAGGTATTATCCTCTTGAAAGAGTTTTTTTTTAATAAAACAAAACACTGTGAACAAACTTACAAACCCAAGTTCAGCATGATGAAACAATTATTTCCTAAAACCATTAGAACTCATCCACAATGATAGAGATAGCTCAGATAGACCTATAGTTATGAAGAAATTGGATTTAGCATTTTAAAACATCTACAAAGAAATCTCCAGTTCAAGCAGTTTCACCAACAAATTCTATCATGCACATAGGAAATTAAACTCAGCATAGCTGATCTTTCCCAGAAAATAGAGAGGGAGAGACCTGTCTCAGCTGAATTCCTAAGTTGAATTTTGTTTTACTAACAGGACAAGATAAAGGCAATACCAAACATTTAACCCACAGACTACTTTCTCTCATGGACTTAGGTATACATACAATACAATATTAAATTTAATCCAGAAATGTGTGAAAGGAATTTCCATGACCAATGGAATGGACTCCATATATACAAGTCTCATTTGTCATTCAATAATTTGTTCAAAGTTTTTCACTATATTAGAAAGCTAAGAAGAAATTATGTATGTATATATAATATATAAGGTGTATCTATATTATACACACATGCATTATTGTCATGGAAGTCAGTTTGATAAAGTCTAACATCAATTAATGATAAATGCTCCCAGGAAGTTAGGAATAGAAAGAATTGCTTGAGCTTGTAGCAGAACAGCAACAATAAAACCCTGTAGCTGATATCACACTTAAGGGGGTAGATTCTGATGGTTTGCCTTCAAGACCAGGAATAAGATCCAGTACCAAAGACACCCTCCCTTGCCATAGTATTCAATATACTATTCAAAGTTCCAGGATCTCCAAAAGGCACAAAAGGGAAAGCCCATGCCCTTGGACAGGAAGGCATAAAACTGCCCCCACATGCAGATGACATAGACAAGCCCAAGAAAGCCACCCAAACTGCCCATAAATGAGTAAATGATTAACACACTTGAGGTTACCACAGCAAAATAATGCAGTGCGTGGCTTAGACAACAGAAATGTATTTTGTCACAATGTGGAAATTTTAAGTTCAAAGAGCAAGGTGCTGGAAAAGTTGGTTTGGGGTGAGAGGTTCCCCTGGGCTCACAAATGGCTACCTTCCACTGTGTCCCCTCATGACCTTTTCCTTCTATATGTACACCTCCGATGTCATCTCCTCTTCTAATTAGGACACCTGTTGGATTAGCATCTACCATAGTGACCTCATTTCACCTTAGTTACCACCTTAGCATCCATATTTTCAAATGGAGTTTCAGTGGGGGTCAGGGCTTCAGTATATAAAGTTTGATGAGATACACAGCTCTGAGTTTAGTCATGTTTCAGGATATCATATCAATATACAAAATTAATATTTCTGAATATTAATAAGAAATACTGAAGACAAACAAAAATATTGTAGATAAAATCTCTCCTCAGAAGAGAATAAGTAGGTATGTTTTAAAAAATACACATAAAATTTTTATACTGAAAACTCTCAAATTCTTATGGAAGAAATAAAAATAGACATAAAAACATGGCAAGATATACTATGTTCATAGATACACAAACTTAACAAAGAAAGAAAAAAAATTCTCCCTAAGTTGGTATTAAGTTTTGCTGAAACTTTAGTTAAAATTCTAACAGAATTCTTTCATTATATTTGACAAACTGACTTTTAAATCCATATGAAAAAAAGCTACATTAGCCAAACTGACTTTGAGAGAATGTGACAATCTTAAGACTTTGGGACTACAATGGCTAAGATAGTGTAATGTTGGCAAATAGAGATGTAAGGGTCAACTGAACAGAATGGATAAACAAACACAAATATAAATAATTCCTTCCACAGTGTCAAAAATTGAATACCTAGAAAGTAGAGATGCTCCATTTAACCCTATGCCTAACTTAGACTATACAAAACACAAGATGCTAAAATTTTCAGAGAAAAACAACCCAAAATCTGCCCAACTTGAAACTGAAGTTCTCAGACTTGACAGCAAAACTCAGAATCAATAAAAGCTGGTGATTTCAATTTTATCAAAGTGGAAAACGTTTTGTGCGGCATCCTTTTTCAAGGTAGTGTAAAGAGATGCTCAGTGCTGGGACAATGAGTTACAGGTTCATCTTTCGTCTCTAAACCAATCTAAGATCACTTTTGTCTCCAACTGTAATGACCCAGATACCATGCTCTTTTAAGCCCAGTTCTTCCCCTCTCTCATCAGAGTGGTCCTGATGCAGGCTTGGAAAGTATACTCCTGGGAGAGAGGGGCTAGCTCCCTGTGGGGTGCATTTCCTGGGTCATACTGACCTCCAGCTTCTTGGGAGTCTTCCTCCTGCTATTTCTTCCAGATCCATCTGATTTTTTTTGCTTATTTTTGGATATCTGTTTGGGTTTGTTATTTTGGTTGCTTTATGACACAAGGTTTTGCTATGTAGTTCAGGCTAGTCTTAGCTTGTGGTGATTCTTCTGCCCCAGGATTATAGGCATGTGCCACCATGCCAGACCCAACTTGTCTTTCAGGTGTGCCCGATCTGTGGCCTATGGGACACAGGCAGCCCAGTCCCAAATAATAAACTTATTTAAAATACTATAAGGTTTTTTCCCTGTAATTTTCTTCGTATCTGGACTGTGCAGTAATCAGCGGTGAAATTTGTAGATAACAGTATCCTATGGCAGCATCAAAGATGGGATATGCCTGCTGGAGAATTTAGACCCTGCTCAGATTTCCTTTCACAGGGACAGTCCCCAAAAGCCTTAATTTCTTGAAAACCTAGTTTTCAACTAATCAAGAAGGGTTTGAAGTTTATAAAATACCATTGTATATTTCTGGACATTTCTGACAAAATACTATGAGGTAGATAACACTATATTCATGTAAAAATGAGAAGTTGTGACTTTGAATGTTAAATGTTTTGTGGAGTCCCCTTTAGCCCATCCCTGGCAGGGCAGGAGCATGATACTCTTTAGCCCATCCCTGGCAGGGCAGGAGCATGATACTCTTTAGCCCATCCCTGGCAGGGCAGGAGCATGATACTCTTTCATCTTAATTTCTGCCCTATCTGACAGATTTTGTTAGGTTATCCTGTCAACTGGCCATTAAATTTTTCTTAATTAAATTAAGTTATTGTATTAGTCAGGGTTCTCTTCATGAACACAACTGATAGCATGGATATATGTATAATATAAAATGTGTAAAGATGATTTATTATGTAGCTTACAGATGTGTCCTGAATATTCCAATGGCTGTCCCCTGGTATAAAGGCCAAGAAACTGGTAGTTGCTCCATCTGTGGGACTGGCTGTCTCAGCAGACTCAGTCTGGTGCTGGAGCCCTGGAGGATTCCTAGCAGCTGCTGGTCTTCAGGCTGTATTAGAATCCTGACGACAGACTCTAATACCAGTGAAGGAACAACACCTCAGCAATAGGATAGATAAAGTTGCCAGGGAGAGCAGGGTCAAGCAGGCAAAAAGCAAAAGCGTCCTTCTTCATGTCTCTTTGCGTAGGCTGCCACCAGAAAGTGTGGCTCAAATTTGGGGTGGATTGTCTCATTTCAATGATCCAATCCAGAATATCCCTCCCAGGTGACTTGTTTGGGTTGTAGTTGATCCTATATTTAGTCAAGTTAACAGCCAAGATTAGCCATCACAGGTATCAATTTATTAGTTAATTTATTCTTCCCAAATGATGATTAAAAAATACAACTTAGTTTTTACTTTGTTGTCCATTGTGTTAAAACAGTTCATTCATGAAATTACTCATTCAAATGAATTTATTCAATATGTCTTTTACTCACCCCTTACCAATTGAAATGATGTTTGAGGGGGAAAATATGTTTTCATAAGTCATTTCCTTGAAAATACTGACTACCAAAGGAAGACACACTTTTCTGGCTGTACTTCTAAGTGATAAATTTAAAGAGCTAACAAAGACCAAGCTGAATTGGTTTGTCCTGAGTGGTTTGCTGCGAGCCTGGGAGGTTAGAGAAGAAGAAGTAGGGCCTTTTGTCATATTTTTAACAATGTACTTCCTGGATGGAGCTGGATCTTTTCCTTATGTAAGTTCTCTTAATATAGGTGCTGAAAAGCCTCAGGACAGTGGCAAAGCACTTTCTCTGGAAGGCGGTTTTGGCAAAAGCCTTTATTGCCAGCTTCTGGCTACCTAGGGAACTTGACCAAATCATGCAGCCCTGAGCCTAACAGCCCTTTGTTTTCTGTGCACAAAACCCACGTCCTGGTTGTCACACTACAGTTAGCAAGAAGCAGAATTACAGAAACCAAAAAGCAAGTTTACTGCATTTACAAACATTTCTGCAACTATAGATCAGGTCTTTGATAGATTAGGTCTTTGTCAAAACCCATTTTGAAAGGTTTTGGGGTCTATGTGCTGGGTTTTAAGGTCAGAATGGTGCCTCTAACTTGGCATCAGGGGTACTAAGGTCAGGTGGCTGCATATAGAACCTATCAGAATTTAGCTCCTTAGGCAATTGCTAATCCCATTCAAATCCCAAGAACCCGGCACAGCAGACTTGGCAAGAAACAGTTTCCTCTTTTTCCCTTACATAGTTCAAATTTCTTCATTTTTCAGGGCAACCTCTACAGCATGAGGGTACAAAGGGAACTGGTGGGCTGCCAACTGCCACATCCTGTGGACCAAGAGATTGTTCCAATTAGGGAGCGAGAGAGGCTTCCTCTGAGAAAGGAAGGTGGTTATTCTTCCTTGTGCTACAAAAACGGACAGTTGGGTGTGGCGGTGCAAGATTGCAATCCCTGAGTTTAGGAGACTGATGGGGGGTGCCAAGTTCAAGGTCAATCTGGTCAATCTCAATGGTGAGAACCTACCTCTTAAAGAGGGGAGGGACTTGGGAAAGCATGTCCTGGGGAGAGTTCACAGGTGGGAACGGGCTGTATTCCCACCCCATGTTTTGTGAGGCTCCACAGAGTGGCTCAGACTATGGCCCTCCCCAACAGCACGGTGAGGCCACATGGACCCCCCGAGGTCCCCAAAGCCTCCTTCTCTGTCTCTTCCTCTGTCAACAGGCAGTTGAGACCATAGCAGATCAAACACTGGAGGAGAAAATACACATGACTCCAATGAAGACATAGCAACCTGTCTTAAATACCAGGAAGGGAGAAAAGACTTCTAGAAACAGACAGTGAGGGCTGAGACCCAGCAGGCAGTCTAGGACATGCAAATGCTGAAACCCCAAGAAGAAAGAGGAGGAGGAAGAAAGGGAATATAGATGAAGAAATGTAAGCCCCCAACCCCGTATCTTATAAAAAGGTATGAGCTCAGGGCCTGGAGAGAAGGCTCTGTAGTTAAGAGCACTTGCTGTTCTTGCACAAGACTGAGTTCAATTCTAGTGCTTATACAGTAAATACAATCTATACAATCACAGCAGTCTATAAGTCCAGTACTAGGGGTTGTGACATGCTCCTCTGATCTCCACAGACACCAGGCACACAAATGGTGCACACACACACACACACACACACACACACACACAGAGAGAGAGAGAAACGAGCATACTATGAAGTTCCTCAGAGTCCCCTTCCCCACATAAACTCATATACACAAGTCCATATAGCTAACACTGTAATCTAATGTCTGAAACCTAGCCATAAGGAACTTAATATTTGCAGCAACCAGACAAACAAGACAATTCAACTACAAAGACACAAAGATGATTGTCTTAGCGAAGGTTTTATTGCTGTGAAGAGACACCATGACCAAGGCAACTCTTATAAAGGAAAACATTTAATTGGGGCAGGCTGACAGTTTCAGAGGTTTAGTCCATTATCATCATGGTGGGAAGCAAGGCAGCATGCAGGTAGACATGATGCTGGCTGGAGAGGTTAAAGTTCTATATCTTTATCTGCAGGCAACAGGATCCAACTGTCCCACACTGGGCATAGCTTGAGCATATATGAGACCTCAAAGCCCTCCCCCACAATGGCACACTTCCTCCAACAATGCCACATCTACTCCAACAGGGCCACAACTCCTAATAGTACCATTCCCTACAGGCCAAGCATTGAAATACACGAGGCTGTGGGGGCCATGCCTATTCAAACCACCACAATGATAATGACTGTAGATTTCTAGGAAGAATCTGTAAACAAACAAAACAGAAGAAAGTGAAGCGAAATTAAACAATAGAATAAGAAGTAAACCATCCAAGAATTATATACCCAGTAAAATTCTTCAAAATGAATGGAAGCATTTTGAAACAATCAAGAGTCCGAGAGTTGGTGGAACTCTTCATCAACAGGGCTGTACCAGAAGCTGCAGCAAATGAAGTTTTCCAAGGGAAGGAAAATAACCCCAGGTGGGAACTTGGATTTACACAAAGAAATCAGAAGTGACTGAAGAATGCAGAAACAGATGACATAATTTTTTCTTAGTTAAAAAAATCCTTGAGATAATTCATTGTTTAGAATTAATAATAAGTTATGGGGTGATAAGATTTGTGGAAATACATACATACATAACACAAGTGTGATGGATGGAAAATGGAAACCTACTTCTGTAGGAGGCGTGCATGGGAGTCTTTGGGCTCACAGATAGAGGAACTTGGAATGTTGAGTATGTAGGGTTGTCCCCTCAGGGGAAGGAACACAATACCAGTTATCTGCTCAAAAGGTTGGGATCAGACTGCTTAGTGACCTGGTGACCTTCCCACTGTCTGTGTGGCCAGAGACTTTTCTGCCACTGGACCCTCCCCTTATCGTAAACCTGTTTTTCTCAATCAGTATATAGGATCTATCTTTGTGGACTTTACAAAGAGTTTTGATATAGTCACATCTGGTCTGTATTTATCTTCCTTCCTCAAGGAGATTATTTGTTTTGTTGTGCACATGTGATGAAGTTAATTATCACCAAAATAGTTTTCATCAAATTTTGCTGTGCTAAAATATACCTAAAATAAACTACTTGGGGTCAGACTCCTGAAGTTTGAACCAACACTGGATACTGAGTCATTTTTAACCAAACTGCCTTCTTGCCTCCCAACAATCTTCACTCTGCTGGGTGTGGAGGTCACAGAGACCCTGGCACACTTCCACAGTGTGTAGAGATAGGTTGTGATTTAAAGGCAGATGGTAATTAAAAATGGATATGGCAAAAATCTAAAATAAATTCACACAAACTGAGACAGTAGTACAACCATAGGAAAACTAAACAAAAAGGCAGAGTGCTTAGCTGCTAGTTAAGCACATGTACTGCTCCTACAGAGCATCCATGTGGAACAGCCAACGACTGCGTGTAACCCACATGCAGGAATCCAATGCCTTCTTCTGGCTTCCTTAGGCTTGAGTGCACACATTCCCCCCCACATACACACCACAAACAGATGCACTGCTTAAGAGTTTGTGTTGCTGATATAAAACACCATGACCAAAATGCAAGTCGAGGAGTGTGATGACTTGAAAAAAAATGGTCCCCAAAGGAAGTAGCACTATTAGGAGGTGTGGCCTTGTTGGAGTAGGTGTGACTTTGTTTGAGAAGGTGTGTCACTACAGGGTGAGATTTGAGGTTTCAGGTGATCAAGCCATGCCCAGTGTGACAGTCTCTTCCTGCTGCCTGAAGATGCAGACAAAGAACTCTCAGCTCCTCCTCCAGCACCACGTCCACCAGCACAGAGCCATACTTTCCCCCATGATGATAATAGGCTAAACCTCTGAAAATGTAAGCCAGCCCTGATTAAATGTTTTTCAAGAGTTGGTGTGATCATGGTGTCTCTTCACAGCAAAAGAAGCCCTAATAAAGACAGGGAGGAAGGGGTTTATTTGGCTTAAACTTCCACATTGCTGTTTGTCTTCAAAGGAGGTCAGGATAGAGACTCAAACAGGGCAGGAACCTGAAGGAGGGAGCTGATGCAGAGGCGATGGAGGAGTGCTGCTTACTGGCTTCTCAGCTTTGTTATAGAATTCAGAACCACCAGTCCAAGGGTGGCACCACCCACAATGGGTTGGGTCCTCTCCCATCAATTACTAATTAAGAAGATGCCCTACAGGCTTGCCTACAGCCTGATCTTATAGAAGCAATTTCTTAATTGAGGTTCCCTCCTCTCAGATGACTGTAGCTTGGGTTAAATTGATATAAAACTATCCAACACACACACACACAAACACACACACATACACATATTTTTTAAAAAATGTAAATTTAAAGAGGGAATAAGATACATGAACAAAGTAGAAATGGAAACTGCAGTGCTGGCTTTGGAGCCCAGGGCCATGCAAATGCAAGGCTAATTAGCCTGACTCTTGAAAAAGAATTAAAAAAAGAACAAATGGCAAGCTTCATTCCAACCTTATTAACAATTATATTAAATGTGCACAGTCCATAATCAGCCCTCTTTGTCTAAGACACTAGCCATTAACTACACAGGACTGTTTACATTGATTTATGTAATTGATGTAAATCAATTTAGTGCCTCTATGATTCTAGGCATAGTTCAAATGCTTAGAAGCCACTATGACAGAACGTTCTTAGCATTTCCATTGCCACAGAATAATTGTTGAGTGGAGTTAGCCTGAATCTTCAATTACAAACAAACATTCCAAGAAAAAGAAGCAGGGACTATACAGACACATACATGTGTGAGAGCAGTGTATCCAAACATGGAAAAGAGAGAGCAAAAGCTAAAGAATGGAAAAGTGCTTTTCATAAGAAAGTTTGAGTGGGGCTATTAGTAAACAGATCTGTGCATGTGGTAAATAACCAAAGATAAAGAAAACTATTTCAAAGATGGTAAATTAATCTGGACGGTATAACAATGCCAAAAGTGTTGTGCGATGAGCAACAGTTTTGAAACCCATGGAGCAGTCGCTAGATTTATCCACCTACATAAAACAGTATAACAAGCTGGAAGAAATACATGCAATGGAGTCTTTCATGCACTGGGCTTCATGCAGTATGTCAGTGATTTCCAAGAGGCAGAAAGCAATGAGATGAATCCTGTAATTGACTCTCCAACTATGTGTAAAGAGGTGCTAGGCCTAGGCAGGGATAAGGAACATGAGACCAACTTGGTGGAGGCCCTGTGCATGGGGATGGTGCGGGTGACCCTGGGAGATGAAGTGGCTCAGGATGACAGGGCAGACTGCTGGAGAAGAGAACAGAAAACAGCAGCTGTCTGTGGGCCCCTCAGCTGTTACTCATAGAGGGCTGATATGCAGATTGTGAGCCTGTAGAAAGAGCTCCCCAACATCGAGGAAGGCACCAGCTGCAGCTCCTGCAAGGTCAGGAAAAGCTCCTGTATGAGAGAACATGGGAGGGGAGAGGTCTGCCTTCACAGTGAGCAGAAACCAGCATAGCATGACTTCATAGATGTCAAAACTCCCCAGGCTACTACCCATCTATATGCACAAGTTATTGTCCATTAGTTGTATTTAAAGGATGCCCTTAAAAGCGCGGGAAATATTGTGCACCTTCATGCTAATATACTCAACAACATAGATAAAATGGACTAATTCCTTGAAAAAAGCAAATACCAAAATTATCTCAAGAAGCCACAAACAACTGAAGGATTCAATATATGCAAGAAATTAAATCCACAATTGCAACATCCTCACCAGGAAAATTACAGGTACAGATGACATCCCTGCAATTTTTTTTCAGAAATTTGAAAGGATTAAATAGCACCAATCCTACCCAAATATTTTCAGAACTTTGAGGAAGGAACAATTTCTTCTTGGCTTGTTCCATTCAACCAGCATTATTATTCTGATGCTGAAACCTGATGAAGACATCACAAAGAAAGAAAATTACAAATCCATATCCCTTGTGAACATGATTCAAAATGCCTTCAGGAATTGGAGAACATCAGTCTCATCGATTATGAAAATAATGCTACACCACAGCCAACTGGCTTCCGTCCTAAGAATATAGCATCTGCTCAACACTGGAGAGTTCATCAGTGTAACTCATGCAATTAACTAAAAGAAAAATAAGGAAAGAACAAAAGGAAAATCACGGGATGAAGCTAGAACCCCACTAAAGTGAATTCTCTCTGTAAACAGGAATCAACATTTCTCAAATTGATTTTTAAAAAAGGCAACTCTGGGGCTGAAGAAATGGACTGGTGGTAAAAGCCCAGATTGTGCCACCAAAAACACAAACTAAAACAGAAAGGCTTTTTCCCTGCAAAGGATCAGTGAAAAGGGATGCTGTGGAATAGCTGAAAACATTTACAACCATTTCTCTGACAAGAATCCATTCAAAATATATAAGGAACTTGTGCAGCATAACAAGAAAACAAACAACACAAAAGAGTACAGAACTCGATTTGACTTTTCTGCAAAGAAGACTCACAACCCAACAGGAATAGTCGAAGGTGCCAAACAGCACTGATTACCAGGGGAATATGAATTGAAGCTACAATGAAATATTACTCCTCATTTATTAGGGCGGCTAGTTTAATGTGGTGAGTGTGTATATGCATGCGGTGCACATGTGTCTGTGCATGCCTATGTGTATGTCTATGCACATATGTGCATACTGTGTGTGTGCAAGCCTGTGTGTGTACATGTATGTGTGCTCATGTGTGTTGTGCGTGTGTCTGTGAAGACATTGGAACCCTTATCCACTATTAGTGGTGAAGTAAAATGGTGTAGTCTCTGTGGAAATGAGTCAGTTCCTCAAAAAACTAAAACCAGAGCTAGAGAGCTGGCACAGAGGACCCAGGTTCAATTCCCAGCACCCACATGGAGGCCAACAATTATCTGTAACTCCAGTTGCAGGAGATATGATACCCTCTTCTGGCTTCTGCAGGCACAAGGCATACATGTGGTGCACATACATGTGTGAAGGCAAAAACACCCTTACACATAAGATAAAAATAAAGCCCTCCCCAAAACATGCAATTAGATTTAAGTCATGAAATTAAAATATAATCTATATATCTAACCAAGAGTGTCAGGGGCTAAGGAGATGGCTCAGAAGTTAAAGCTTGCTTTGTAAGCATAAGGACAGATTTTGGATTCTCAGAACCCATAGAATTTCCAAGTAGGACTGGATACACACCCATAATTCCAGCCCTGGAAGGCTGAAACAGGGCATCCAGAGCAAACACTATGGAGTCTAGCCCTACCAAGTAGTGACTGGTTGGGTTGGGAGACTCTTCCTGTCTTAGTTACCCTTCAATTACTGGGACAGAACACCATGACAAAAGTAATGGATAAAAGAAAGCACTTGATTTGGGGCATAAGATTCCAGAGGGTTAGAGTCCATGGCCATAGTGATAAGGAACACGGCAGCAGGCAGGCACACATGGCACCGCAGCATGTTGAGACAACAGTCATGAGGTGAGGGG
>LOJH01017632.1:6460-18482 GCA_001685095.1 Ellobius talpinus
CACACACACACACACACACACACACACAGAGCCAGCCCAAAGTCACAGAAACTGCTCTCAATACTAGCTAATAGCAGGCCCATCTCAGCAAGAAATAGAGATGTTATTTCTGGTTGGCTATAGTTACCAGTAAGCTAAGGCCAGAGCTTGGTGGAGAGTGTGGTGGTGTGGCCCTAGCAAAGCATGTTTCTGAAGGAAGAGATGAATAAGGATCAAGTACTGTGCAATCTTAAATTCTTGCACCCACACAATTCTAGCTCCCTCTCTGCCATCTTGGATTCCTTTCTCTCTCCTCGTGAAACTAAGAATTCCAAGCTCCAGCATTATACACAACCACACAGAGCTGCCCTCCTTCCAACCAAAGGAGTCCAAGAGGGCTGAGAAATCTCAATGACTGAACCTAGAGCCCTGCTCTTTGATGAACTAGATGTTTCCAGCTGTCTGTGTGGTTTCTCAGGTGAGTTGTCTCAGAGTTGAAGATATCATCACTGGATGTCTTCACAGTTAGCCTCCTGCCCCACCTGTACCTTCTCCAACCAAACCAGGCCTTCAGAGCTGTGCTTTCAACAGTATCCCATGCTGCATGATTAATACACTCACTTCCCATTGGTGGCTATTACTCAACCCAACCTGGTTCAACTGCTGGGTAACTTGGCAATATGGCAGCCTGCCTGGCTGGCACCAGCCCAGTGTGGTGTAATCACCACTGATTCAAACTTTGTAGCTAGCTAGATAAGACTGCCCCAGATAGCATCACACTTGCTACCCAACCTGGCTGGGTTTTGTAAGTAGAGAAGAGATTCAAGCATGAAACCTAAGGACAAAATGGACATAACGAGGCGTAAAGGTGTAGACAAATAGTGCCGTGGCTTGTTCCAAACATTTGAAGTATCTAGAGGAGAACGAAAGGATATTGCATGTATATGCACTCATGTACCACCTCTGGCATGGCGCACTGAAACTGATTGCTACAAAATGGTACTTCGTAAACTGGGATTGGGCATAAATGAGAAACTTTAAGAATTTGAGGTGAGAAGTGTGTTTTTGTACAGTGGTGGTGAACTGTGTGTGTGTGTGCGCGCACACATATGCATATTTACAAGTATGTAAAAAGGAATCACGGGGAGTGGATTTTGGTGAATGCAGGCATTAGCTTCTGAATAGTTGTTAGGGTTCATTTTTTATTTTATTTTTATTTTGTGTTCTCTTTTTGATAGTCCGAGATTATGCATAGATGAGGAGATTGTGAGTCGCCTCTGCTGACCCTTATGAGCTCCCTAGTGGTCCTGACTGATAAGTCTAAGGAAAGAAAGAGACCCCTGTGTTGTGTGTCCCAAAGACTAGAGATGGCACCCCAGTGACTAATGGGAAAATGTGACCTCCTAAAAGGCACCATGGAGTTTTAAAATTAGGGTATCATCCTCCATATGCCCCCAAAGGGGTCATCTCAGAAAGCTCGGTCTTCATAGAGAGAGGAGAGAGAGCTCCAGAGAGCAAAGGAGTAGTTAGAGACCCTTGGCCCGAACCTAGAACAGCCCCCAAAGACACACAGTCTTACTCATCCATCAGACACAGAAGCCAGAGGACTTCTGGGCCCTGTAGTTTCAGTGTTCCAACTCTTCAAACTTAACCTTTCCTTTGTTTAAAGGTTCCCCTCCCTCTGAGTTTGGTCGTCCTTACAGTTCAGTGAGGGAACAGGGAGAGGCAGTGTGACAAGGCTTCTCTCTGTTAGCAGTAAGGTCTCTGGTGTGTCTCTGACTGTGTCCGCCCTGGGCATGGCCAGGGCTGCTCTCTGGCATGGACCTGAGGCAATACCTGCCACCCACCTGCCACCAGGAGCCCCTGACTCTAAGGTAGACCCACCATTTCTTTCTAACTAGCAAACATAGACGACTGAAAGTCTTGTCAACAATCTCAATATTACGCTAACACAAAAATTGGCCACAGAGCTACAAATGAAAACATTAACACAAAGTTTAACTGCCAGGCTGGATGGGCATAGACCCACCAAGTGACTTCTTTAACACTACCTAACCTGCTTCCTGGCTGCCCCTCCAGGAGTTCCTTGGGGTCAGGACACATGGTCTGGTTCCAAATGTCTTTAAATGGAAAAGGCCCTTTCTGTGGGTCTCAAAAATGCCTTCCCCAGGCCTTAGGCCTTCCCCCATCTCTGCAGTCTCTTTCTTCACTCTGTGACCGGAGCCCCTAGTATCTGGACATTTTGATCCAATGTTGTTCGCAGGGCCTTGCTAATTCCACGTGAAGTGTGGTCATGGTCACCAGTTCTTCAGGCTGGCTTTCCTCACCCTGCTTGCCAAGGCCTGGCAGCCATCCATGTCTTGAACTTTTCGTTGTTGGCATTGTGGCCCATGCAGAGATCTGCTCTGCTGCAAATGTGACTGTCCTTGGCATCATCACTGTGGTCTCAGAAAGTCCCCACCTCTCACCCTCCTGAAGGAAAAGAGAGGCCTGTTGCTCTTGAGGGTGGGGTTGGCTCATCTTTCTCAGAGAACATTGCCTTTATCACTGTATTCTTTGCGTGGCACACTCCGCTGGGTACTGCCCATCAGCCCAGATCCATCAGTTCCTTGTCCCTACCAAAGTGTTAGACTAGTGACCACAACAGAACGGAGACCTTAAGTCCTTTGGCATCTTCTCAATAACAGGCCAAAAGAGCTCTGGGTCACTCAATAATTAGCATTTTGCCTCAAGCTGTATAGATTTTTACAGTCTTCTGTCTCTCCTTGCTTACTCTCCCTACTGCTTAGAAAAATCAGTTCATCCCAACAAGAGAATCAAAACATCACCTGTCCCATGGGATCTTGAGGTCCTAAAGAAAGTTTCCTCAGGGGCCACTCTTATTAGATCTCAAGTCTAAAAATTAGGAGGCCATTTAACAGTCCAGCAGCTATTCTGTTTTCCCCTCCGACTCTTAACCTGCTTTGGAATTGTGACCTCCATTCAAGATCCAAATCTCAACTTGGCCACTTCATTACAGTGTGACTGTCAACAGATATTGTTATTGTTTACTTTGCAGTGCTGGGAATCAAGTCCAGGTCTCACATTCTGCACAAGTATTCTACCACTGAGTGATGTACCCAGACTAGTTTCTTGTCTTACTGAAGCCTAGTCTCTGCCTGACTTTTCATTGCTGTTGTAGAGTTCGAACAAGGTCATCTATATAGTGCTGGCTCATTGAAGATAACCTACCTTCTAAACATCACTATAAGTGAAATGGCTCTATGGCCAACCTGAGACTGATGCATTACTTGAAACACATTCAAAAAACAGTGTAACCTTCGACAGTTCCAGCCATCCACTGAGGATGCGGGTTCCCAACATCGGTGCTCTTCACTTCCCTCAGCCCCTTCATCCACCCGAGAGCACAGGTTCTTTCCCTCTTGGCCATAGCTGAGGTTGTCATTTCCTGGCCTAGTTCCTGACCTCTTCCTTGATTCTTTTGTCCTCTCTCTCTCTCACCAAGATGGGTGGATATAATACCTTCTTGATCCGGTATCATCTGCAAAATCAGTTAATGTGTCATTGGGCTGTTGCCTGCTTCCTGATTCTTATCAAAGATTTAAATAAAACGCAGCTAGCCCAGTTCTGCATTCTGTCCATCCCTCACCCTTGATACCAGCATGGTTCTTAGTCATCCACCCTCGAACTCAGCTCTTAGCTTCCAGGTGCAGGTCTCATGGCACCCAGCCCCAGTTTTGGAGTAGACTAAGTTCCTGAGACTTGATGTCATGGTGTTCTCGGAGAGAACCACAGGCATCAAAGCCCTTCTCTCATCCTACCTCTTTGGGCAGGTTCTCTTAAATCTGTAGTCATTTAGCCCAACATACTCTTTTTCTAGGTAAGGGAACAGAAGTCACAAAGGTTTGAGATTCTTTTTCCTATGCAGTTAGTAATGGCAGAGCCCATTGCAGAACCTCTCCTGGACAGTGGAAGGTTCCAGGGAAACTCTCCATTGCTTTTCAAGTCCAGTAAATATTTGCAGCACATTCTTCTAGGCATTGAGGGCTTTAACGGTGAAGCAAAAGGACCTGAATTCTCAAAGTTCATCTTCTCCAAGGTAGAGACAGGTAAAACACAAATAAGCAAATATGTGTTGTGGCTGACTGTGATATGAGATATGGAGTAAAAACAGAGCAGAGCTTATAAAAAGAATGAAGAGTGCTAGAGGGAGGGATTTGCTGCTTAATGGGTGGTCCAGGGCTGCCTCCCAGGGAGGGGGCCTGTAAGTACAGGCCCAAGAACTGATGGCGAGAACAGGCAGACTTTGCACAGGATACCCAAGTGCAAAGGTCTTGAGGAGATAATGTCTTAGAATGTTCAAAGGAACTGTGGGAGCCAGAGCAGCTAGAGAAAGGAAGTTAGCCAGCTATAAGAAGTAGAGTCAGAATGTCAGTGTGGGGCCAAGCCAGGCCAGCTCCTTAAAAGAAATTCATACATCCAAGAGAGGCAAAAAGAAAAAAAAGAGCGCTGCCCAGTCCCAACATGCACCCGGACTGCTTGGCCCAATCGCAGTTGCCTTGTCCTTGTCCATCTCTCCAAATCTCCCATCTCTCTGCCTCATTTATCTTTTGATTTGCCGTCATCATCCTTCTTAGTTTTTTTTTATTATGTCTGAGAGGTCAGAGGTCCCTGGTGGTTCGTACACTCCAACTTAGCAAAAGAGAACTGGAATCCTAGAGCATCCCGTACTCCTGTCGACATTCTCCAGGGTACCGAGTTCTAGTGGGATGGATAACCCTTCTTCCTACTGCCCAGCCTAGGAGCAGGAATGTGCTTCAGCCTCCTCAGTCATAAATGGTTCCTACAAAGCCAACTCTCTGCTTTGTCTGTGGCTGGAGTAGCCATGTTTCCTGCCTTGGGCCAAAGCTGGCCAATGACCAGGCTCTGCCAAGATGGGCATATTCCTCAGCCCTGAACATTCCAAATGAGACATCTCTAAAAGAGCTTGATTTACTCCTTGACATGTTCCTAGATTCTTGCAAATCTCAGCCTTGTGGATTTATTTCTATGGCTTTATAATAGTTGAGGTCTTCTATTTCACACCTCTCCCCAAGTCTCCATCTTTCCCGGGCAGTGTAGTGCCATCCAGAGATCCTTCGTGTTTCATTCATTCATCTATTCATCTATTTAATAAATAAAAAAATTATTAAACCATATACAGTTCACAGCATTTGGAGAAGGCACCCATACTACAAAGATAAGCAAGACATTGTATCGGCCTTCCAGGATCTTCTGGGGACAGAGAGGAGGTAGACATGGAGAAGCAGATGACTTCAACACATTGAGGCTGGTGATACCCCATAAGGAGACAGCAAAATCAGAGTCCAATGGGAGGTAGGAAGGCAAGCAGTTGGGAAGTTGTGGAGGGGAAAGGAATTTCTAAAGGATCTCAGAAAGTGCTCTTCTAGGTCTCCCATAGTACAAAAGCATATCATACTGAGCATTTCCTACATGCCGTGTACTCAGCTGAGGATACCATTTAAAATACCCACGCTGCCCTCCAGGTAGTGAGGACCTGCAAGAACCCTCCCTTGGTGGATGCTGGGTTACTCGCTCTTTTTGTCCTTTTCCCAAAGGAAAAAGAGAAAAATCCCCAGTGGTTCTGGGTCCCAGGACAATGCACAGCTTGGCATCTCTAGAGTGTAAACAGCTGGCTTCATGGAGGTTGTTCAACCCAGATGACATTGCCCCATGCTACATCCTGGTTGCTGCTTCTGGCTACAGGGAAGACTTTTCCAGAGATAGGCTAGGACTGAGGGAGGAGACACCACCTTCACATTTGCTTGCAACAAGCAGAACATCTCTCTGGGATGCGGACACCTCCATGTGGGACCCAAGGCGAGGAGCTCTTTCCCAGCCCAGCCACTTGCTCTTCCTTTGCTGCTGGTGTTGAGGTCAGGCCTCCCATCCAAAAGACAAAGCTGTCCCTTTGACACCTATTCTCTCCAGTGCCTTAGCCTGGATCCCCATCTACAACACCAGTTGTTGCTAGAGAGGCTCTGCTGTAATGTACAATTATGAAAAGAACTGTCCCGGTCCCTAAGCCTGGAGACCATTGAGAGAGGCAAGTGGAGTACCTCTCTTGCTGTGAGTGAATATTCTAGAAGCCAGGTCTAACTTTAAGCAGGTCATGTAAACAAGGCACATAGGCTCCAGATGGCTCAGAGGTGACAAACCTGGGAACAATCCTGCTTCTCTGTGGAAATGCATCTTCTGGGTTTTAGGGCACCAAAATTTCCAACCAATGAGGTCTCTGCCTCTGTGCTCCCCACTGCGTCAAGAGTTGGGAAACCTGGCTTCTCTGCTGGCTCAGACACTGGGACAAAGATGTATGACATTTGCAGAGTCACCATCCTTCTCTGGGTTCTTACAGTCCCCATCAGAAAAGCTACCATAGCAATTGATCCATGGAGTACCCTCTGCATAAGCCTGTCTCTGCAGAAGACTGTCACACTATACACAAGACCCACCTTGCTATCTCTCCTCTAGAACTAAGCTCAGGCTCAGAAATATCAGACAAGGCCCGAACTCAAGTGTCCCTCTTCCTGCTGCTCAGAAGCACCACTCTGTCCTCTGTGCCTGGCCTAGGGACTCTCCTGGCTTCCTGGGGCCCAGCTCCCTGACTTTCGATCCTTATGGCCTAAGACAGTGTTCTGGTCTATGTTTGCTTCTTGGAATATATTTACAACCCCATTTTCTCTTCTATTTTCTTGAGAATGTATAGAAATATACATGGAATATAGTTTCTAATCTAAGGTCCCATTCAAGCCCAAACCAGAAACGTTAAATAGTGCACCCTGTACAGACCTGCCTCATATTCATGGACCAGAGGGCCCTAGTGGGAACTTCTACCCTGATGAGAGAACATCAGGGACCTGGGAGGCTCAGAACCTCTATTTCGGGGTCATCCTTCTCTCCCCTACTGCCCAGAGCACTCTGATTTAGTTGTCAACTCCAAAGCAACCATCAGAGACGCTGCCTCTCAGAAAGGTCTGGGAACCTCAGTGCTTCTCATCCCCAAAGTCCAAGTGTGCTCCTCCCAAAGGCAGCTTCCAGGAGCCAGTGGTCCCTCCCTGCTGGCACGCCCTCAGGCCCTTATCTCCGGCATCAGGCATTTATTCCATCCTTACTCTGCTGTGGCGTCTGTTGGGTTACCCAACCTCCCTAGGTCAAGCCAGTGTCGGACAGGTTGAGTCATTATCTCCTTCTCCCAGCCTTCCCAGGTCCTAGGGTTGGGCTGGTTCAGCAGGTCTCCCAGGACCCGTCTTCCTGACAGTCAGCCTCATTTGGTGTCGCCCCCCCCAGAACAGCCCCCTTCACCGTTCAGACCATTCAACAACATTGCTGGATTTGTTCACTATCTCCTCACCCACCCTTTTCTTTGATAAGTCATGGAAACTTGGACCTATCCATAACCCTCAGCCTCAGATGACACATCTATAAAATGGGGATAATTGTACTTCTGCCGCAGGGCAGGACACTGGGTCAGCTAAGTTCCCAGGATCTTCTTGCCCCTCTTCTGTGCATGCTAATCTCAGTTTGTGTACCCTTCCCCCTTGCTCTTAGAATACTTTATCCAATAACGCTTAGGAGTCCTAATCCAATGCATCTCTTTGCTTTTTTTTCTGTTTTGTTTTGTTTTCTGAGACCAGGTTTCTCTGTGTAGCCCTGGCTGTTCTGGAACTCACTCTCTAGACCAGGTTGGCCTCGAACTCAAAGATCTTCCTGCTTCTGCCTTCCCAGTGCTGGGATTAAAGGCGTGTGCCACCACTGCCTGGCTTCAATGTATCTTTATTATCCATGCTTCAAGTCTCTCTTTTCCATTCACATCCTATTCTCAGGGTCCCTGTGGGAATCTCAGCGAGTGTGACACCCACCAAACAGAGCTTCAAGCAAAGCTCCCACAGACAGATCCAGGGCCCTGCTTCCTTCTCCACCAGGCCCTGTCCTGCCTACAGAAATGCATAGATTAGACAGTGAAAGTCCAAGGGCCCTCTGGGGACAAGAAACTAGGCTTTGCTGGCTGTCCACACAGCACCCTGGAGATGACGAGCCCCTCTGCAACCCCTTCTGTGTACATCTCAGGCTGTGCAGCTCACTCCCTGCACACACATGCACTCAGCAGCCCTGCTCTTCCTCCCCCTCTCCTCTCTCTGCACTGTGCCTCTAAGACACACCCTCCCAACCCACCAATCCCACCCCTGCCACTGTGCTCTTACAGGCCTAGGCTCCAGAACCCGCATTGGCTTCCACCACCCCCAAAGGGTGGGCCCCTGGAGGCCCGCAAAACAAAAATGCCTCTTTCTCTAACACCCCTTATTTGATAGGGTCTTTGCTGGCTTTTCCCTGTCTACCGCAGCCCCTCGCCTCCCTTGGCTTGAATGGGGGGAGGGGAGCAGCCTAAAGCCCCCACAACCCAGCCACCTCGCCTTAGCATCTGGTGAGAGGGACAAGAAGAAGGAAGAACTGTGGGTTCTTTTCCATGCGACTCCTAGATTTTGTACCAAAATGCAGGGTGCGCTCCTGTTTGCATTTTTTTCTTTCCTTTCTGAAAATAACCATGAAACTATCATTTCCTCCCACTGCCTTTTTCCTATCTTATTTGGATTAGCAGGGCTGCTGAGAGAGGTGGTTGGGAGCCACTGACAGCCTCCTGCTTTGGCCTTGGTCTCTGAAACTTACAGATGGCTCTTGAGGAGGTACACCTTTTGGGCAGAGTCCCAGGAATGGAAGAGAGAGAGTACAGATGCCAATCGCCCAATCATCGTGGGTCTCTACTACCTTCTTAATGATATTTGGGGATCCAGAGTCAGTCCTGCCTGGTCTCCAACTTGTCAAATATAGGCACAGCCCCTGGCCTGCTTGCCTGTAGCTAGTTTGAGGTCATAGGGTCCAACAGATGAGGCCTTCCCTTGGATTACAGGCAGGGAAGCTATCATGAATGAGTACTCTTCAAATGGGAGGGGTTAATTCATGGGAATCTGTGCTTACACAAGGAGAAATGGGGGGCATATTATGAAGGGGCTTCTCTTTGTCCGGTCTGAAAAGAAGCCAGCTTCAGAACAGGTCCTCAAAAGGATCTCTCTAGCCTCACCTGATGGCCTTCAGGGCTATTCTACTGACCCTTGCAGGGCTTTCCCACCTCCCCTGTCCTCGATGTGAAGGTGCCAACCTGGCAGAATCCTAGGCCACTCTGACAGCTTAGGGAAACTGAGGTCTAAGGAGAGGGAGCAAGCACATTTTGCAAAAGACAGAATGAATGAAAATGAAGGGGTAACATGCCAGACTTCCCTGCACTAAGCACAGTCCTACATGATGCTCTATCCAGCCACCACCCCATTCCCCAGTACCCCTGATGCCTGTAGCTTCGTGGCTTTGCCTCTGACTGAAAGGAACCCTGAGAAAGGTGCCCTGGAACCTGGCAGTTGCGGTCCCACACAAGACCAAGGGTGGCTGAGGCTGAAAGAGGACCTGTTGGGGACTGGAGTGTCTTGACCTGGCCCTCCCAAGGTGGGGGACTGTGAGTCCTCAGCACCCTCCTCATCCTAGCTCTGACTTTCCTCCTCCATGCTAAATATCATTCATGGGGACCCCTTCCTGATCAGTGCAGGTGCAAGCAAGATAGGTAACAGCTGGCCTGCCTCAGCAATGCCACTGGCTACTGACCTATAGGAGAGAGACCTTTTCTGCTTGTCCCTCAACCAAGGCACCACTTTTCCACCTTGACCACATGATTGGCATCTGCCTTGTCTAGTTGCATAGGACCATCCTGTTTCGTTGATAGCTCATTCCTTTCTCTGTTAAGTCTAGGCCACCCAAAAGACAGAGGCCTGGAGATGAAATGCTCCCCTACCTCCACAGCCCTTCCCGACATATCTACACCCCATGCCCTGTGATCCTGCCCCTTCCTTTCCTTCAGGACCCTTCTCCTCCCCCACGCCAAGCACCGGGCTGGGTTGCTGGGCTATTTGAGGCACTGCTGGCCCTGTGGTGTAATCAGTGCACAGGGATAATTGCCACCTGTCCTGCCAGTGTCTGGGGGCTGTCTCGTCCACAGCAACATCAGGCAGACATGGGGCAGCTAGGCTCCGAGCAAGGTCAGGTTAGGGCAGTCCTGCCCACACCCTGGTCAGCTTGCCACTCAGGGGACCTGCAAGGATTCCCTAGGAAACCCACATGCCTCGGGAGCTGTGCTCACCTGGGAAATCCAATGGCTTCATCAATGACTGGGGAATGGTACCCCAGTCAGGGACAAGTCTCAGAATTAATTCACTCCACTATCAGTCCAAACCATGAGTTGTCTTCTGATATGGGGTGGGGGGAACCCTCATCCATAAATCTGACCAATGGGAAGTACAGTCACCAGACAAGAACTCAACCCTGACTGTCAGCCTACCTTCTTCAGGATGCCAACGAGGCTTAGTGAAATGGTGTTTGCGAGTGAATCTTCCATAAACACTACTTATTATTTTTAATCAAAAGGCAATTTAGACAGCCTAGGTTTAAATGCATGTCCTTCTCATGGTCAAGTCTTTAACTTTGGGGTAACTAGTTCAACCTCAGTTTCTCCATCTCTAAAAAAGAACATAGAGGAACTGCCTTGCTGAATGGCTATGCAGGGTACATTATCTAATACATTCAGAATGCGTTCTTTACCTGGTGCTGCCAAGACCTCCCGGTTATTGGGAACTGCAGAGGGCACATCAGGGGTGAGAGCCTCTTAAACATGTCAAAAGACTTAGAAAAGCAAAACCAAGAGATATTCTTAAACACTGCCTGGCAAATGTGGCCCTGGAGTTGAGTGGCGGCCAACAGGCCTCTTCTCTCCAGGACAACAGATCTCAACCTGTGGGTCAAGACCCCTTTGCAGGTCGAATGACCCTTTCATAGGGGTCACATAACAGATATCCTGCATAGCAGATATTTACATTATTACGATTCATAACAGTAGCAAAGTTACAGTTATGAACAATGTAGCAATGAAGGAATTTTATTGTTGGAGTCACCACAACATGAGGAACTGTATTAAAGGGTCACAGCATTAGGAAGGTTGAGAACCACTGCCCTAGGAAAACCTGCTTCTACCTCTCTCAACCCTATTCACCCCAAAAAGTGAGCCCCTAACATTTGTGGATGTGAAATGTACAAAAAAAAAATCTGTATTAGCAATGAGGTCTAACTGAAACCCCACTCCTGGGAGGAATTGAACTAAGGTCCTGTTTTGGCCTTTTTTCAGTATATTTAGCATTTAAAACAATATGTATCCCAGTACTTGAAATTCTTCATACAAGTACCCACAGCTCTACTGCGCAAAAGGCCACTCAGAACAACTTCTCTTCAGAATGGGAGGGATAGGCTACAAATATATGCTGAGAGGCCAGTATCCCGGGAGTCAGCCCATCCCTGACAAAAGGCCCTCCCCACAAAGCCCAAGATGCTTCCCTGGACCAATAGGCCAGAGCAGGAGAAGGCACTATCCCTCTAGCTTCATAGCACCAAGGTAGGGACAGAAACAACATCCAGGTAAGGCTAGCCCAACACAGCAGATCGTGCTCCTTGGGAACAGAGGAGGGAGGATGTTGACACAGAGGATAGGATGTGGGTGCTGGTACTACCTGACAGTGAACTCCAAATTCCAAACTCCTCAGGGCCTCCACCCAGGGACAGTTGTTAGTCTCACTGTGTGTGGCCTTAACAGCATTCACACTAGGGTCCCTACCTCAGGAGCCATGTCTTTAGTGGGTTACCTGTATTTCCCCTTACCAGTGTACTCAGGACCTACCTGGGGAAATAGGCCACCCAGGGCCAGCTGGCCATGGCTTAATGTCCTCTTATAGTGGTCTCCAGTGAGCACCTGCCACCCTGGGTTGGGCCCTACCTCAGGGGTCTCCCCAGCTCTCATCTAGCACCTCACACCCCAACGCCTGGGCAGTGTATCGCCCAGAGGGGGATTGTTTTGCATCCTGATATTCTCTCTCTCTCTCTCTCTCTCTCTCTCTCT
>LOJH01017633.1:2796-22189 GCA_001685095.1 Ellobius talpinus
TAGTTCCAGGACAGGCTCCAAAGCTACAGAGAAACCCTGTCTTGGAAAAGAAAACAAAACAAAAAAAACCCCTCTCATCCTCATTCTTCCTCAAACATAATTCTGAAGCAAATGCCAGACAATGAATTTCATCACGAGACTTCCAATCTGACTCAAAATTTTGCTCTTTGTTTTAAAGTTGAGAAGTGCAGGGTGGGTGGTGCACACCTTTAAACCCAGCACACAGGGGGCAGAAGCAAATGGATCTCTTTAAGTTTGAGGACAGCTCTGTCTGCTAAAAAGAAAGAATGGAAGAAAGAAGGGAGGGAGGGAGGGAGGGAGGAAAAAAAGAAAGGAAAACATTGGGAAGCATCCCCTTTTTTTCTGGAACATCTTGGGTTTATCATTTTGTCTAGTAAAATAGTCAAGAGCTAATGTATATTGCCAGCATGTTGCAAACTGTGCTCATTACCTTGCAGACTGCTACATGCGTGCTGTGCCTTCCAGATGATGTAGAGATGCGGATATGCTTCTACCTGGAGTGCAGTACTCTGGTGCATGTTATTTGGTCAGTTGTACTGGAGAGGTCTCTCTTCCTTATTGAAATGTAAGCAACTAGAAAGCAGAAATCAAACTTGATTCATCTTTTTATACCCAGACTCACTGTATTTACTGTGACTCTGACCCAATGAGTGGATAATCTATGTCAGATTCTCAGTGTTCAACATGTAAATCTGAACTTGGTAGGGAGCTGAGTCCAAGACTTAATACCCTATATCCCTATTTTATTAAAATAGAAGTGAAGTCAAATTTTTTAAAATAGTAGTAAACTTCAATCACTTACAGAAGTGTTATGCTTTGAGGCCCTGCCCCTAGCAGAAGAGTTATTGGCAGCTGATGGTTGCTGGGGAGAGTCACTCTCTCTCTTCTGGGTACACAGTCACTGGTAGATTGCCCAAGCCCTGGCGGGTGCCCCCACACGTGTGCACATACGGGCAGCATTAATTAGATTTAGTGGGCTATTATCAGCAATTGTAAGAAGGGAGGGGCAGGCATGGTGACACATGCCTCTAATTCCAGAATTTAGGAGGCAAAGTCAGGAGGATCTCTCTGAGTTCAAGGGCAGTCAGGGTTATATGGAGAAACTGTCTCAAATTAATGATGATGATGACGACGACAATAATAATAAAAAAAGACACGAGTTTGGAAGGAAGATAGGGTGAGGGTACGAGGGAGAGTTGGAGGGAGTTGTGGTGGATGAATATGGTCAAAATATATTGTACAAATGTAGGAAGTTTTCAAAGAATTAAAAAATCTTAAAAAGTCGTAAGCTTTATCCTTCTTATTTATTAAACTGATGGTGTTTGTGAAAACCCGTTCCCAGGCTCAGCCTCTGATATGGACCTTACTTAGGTAGCCATGAACCTCTGTTTTTAGAGATATTTCTTCTTAAGAACATTTAGACCCAACTGCCCATTTTGCTCTTGAGGGAAGCCTGACCTCAGTTGTGCACAGTTCTAGACCTGGTCTTTCTCAGGGTGTGGCTTTGAAATCCTGTCCCCCACTTCTTTCCAGGAGAGGTTCCCCTTCCCCCTGCACTTGGGGTCTGCTTCTTACACCAGAAGCTGAGCCGTGTGAGTCAAGTGGCTTCCACAATTCTTGCTGCCCCGGCAACCATTGGAATGACTTCCCTTCCAGTCTTTGAGGTGCCAGCCCTGGCACCCACACCCAAAGCAGCATTTTCCATACATTTAGGATGTGGAATTTGGAATTTGTTTCTGGGGTGTGATGATTTGGCACACGCTGGAGCTCTGTTTTGCATTTAGCTGGATTTTTTGATGTTTGGGGGACTAGTAGGTTCGTCATGCATCACATTTACATATTTAGACAGCTTTGTAAAGTAGTGTGGCATGAGGGAGAGGAGGGGGAGGAAGGATGTACTAGGGTGGGGAATACTTCATTGACAAAACATTTTGGTAGTGCCTTTTCTTGCATAGATAAATTTTTCTCTTCCCAAAGTATTTTTCTGGTATTAAGCTCTTATAAAAAATCCATTTATAATCTTGTAAAATTGCTTTTACAGTCTCCTAATGCACATAAATAGACTTGCTAACTTTTATAAAAATCTATTTGTATATTTTTATGTATATTGCATGCCTTCATGAGTTTATATGCACCGTGTGTATACAGGTGCCTTTGGATGTCAGAGGTCACAGAAACTTCCCAATGAAAGAGAGCCTGTTTGTGAGTTCTCACAGCAGCATTAGAAGCATCGCAGAGTGTTGGCTATGAATAATCACCATGATGTCTATCAGCAGGTGGGCAGATAAAAAGAGCCAGCTCACTCATGACAGACAAGTCATTATTCGGTCAGACAAGGGGAGGTGGCAGTGGTAAAGCACTATCCCGGCATGCTCAGGGCTGCAGGTCCCTACATTCCCCTCACCACGGCATGAAGTACACACGGTGCCGCAACATGGATGATGCGCCAAACAAGCTAAGAGTAAAAAGCCAGACACAAAACCTTGAGAGCATAAGATTCCTTTTAAAGTGCAGTGGCTACAACAGGCAGACTCGGAGAAGGAAGTAGAGGAGGGGCTCCTGGGTTTAGGGGGAGGAAACTGAATGGCAGATAACAGGTAGAGAGTGTCTTTGAGGGTGGTGGAATACTCTAGAACAGTGGTTTTCAACCTGTGGGATGTGACCCTTGGGGGTCGAATGACTTTTTCACAGGGGTTGCCTGAGATAATTAGAAAACACAGATTTATGATTTATACACACATATTATGATTTATAACCATAGCAAAATTACAGTTATGAAATAGCAATGAAAATAATTTTATGGTTGAGAGTCACCACATCATGAAGAACGGTATTAAAGGGTCGCAGCATTAGGAAGGGTGAGAACCACTCTCTAGAATGAGACAGTAACAGTTTATATTAAAGCTGCTTAAATCATGCATTTAGCCTAGGCATGGTGGATCATAGCCTTAGGGAGTCTAAGACAGTAGGACTGTGAAATCAAGGCTAGCCTCGTCTACATAGTAAGATAAAATAAAAATGTTAACTAGCGAACTAAAAGGATGGTTTCATTAGACATGAATCATATCTCAACAGGAATCTATTTAAACAACAATGTTGAGAAACAGCGTGTCTTTGCACCCTCCCTCTCCTTACCAGGCAGAAGCTCACTTGTTTCTTCGTTAGCCTTCTCCACCTGCCTGCCATGTTCCCAGCCTGTACTAGGTAGGTTGCGATTTTGTCAGAAAGTAACCAACCGAGTACACAATGGTGCTGAAATCCAAGACCCTTTTCATTCTCCCGAAAGAAGGGCCTACCTCTCTTCGATTCACAGACAAGTGTCCAGCAGTGACCTTGGTCTTTTCATGAGCATTCATGTTGCGGGAGCTCCTTCTTCTCCTTCAGCCAATAGCTGCTGAGATACCAGCCCNACCCCTTTGAATCCCAACTGGTGTGGGATTGTTTATGACTTACGCCTTCACATTCAGGGCTGGGAGGGTAGGTAATATGTGCCCTTACACAAGTCTTCCACCCTGAATCTGAAATCTAGGGCCTTCATATGACTATGATCAGCATCATGATTTACACTCTAAGTCCTCCTCCTGAGTGGAGCGCCCCTTAACCTTCTTTTAGCAAACTGGGTTGAAAATCATCTGGCTAGTCTTTGTTTTTCTTTTGAGACAGAGTCCCTATAGACCAGGTCCCAAGCTCACAGAGATCTGCCTGCCAATGTGTCCTAAGGACTGGGATCAAAGGTCACTGCCCAGCTGTCTGATTCATCTAAAGAACAGGCTTCTGGCTTGCTTGTGTGTTCAGCTCCTTCACACTGACTTTCTCTTCTGTTCAGAAGACATTCAGGAACTCACACTGTGGCCCCTCTAAGCCAGGTCCAGGCTCTGAACTGACATACGCTGAGATCCAGAGGGTTTCTGGAGTCACTGCTCTGGAGGCCACTCTGAAAAATTCCATCCCTCTGTCGATTTCGAAAGAGCTCAAATAATTGTATTTTCTACACGAAATTGAATCAATGGCTCAGCACACATTTATTAAATTACTATTATGTTCGAAGTTACACTCTCTTCCAAACAGAAAGAGCCTGAAATCCTAGTACTGGACATATTGAGCGCTTGTGGTCCTGGAAGTTGGCAATGTTTGTTGGTGAATAAATATGAATAAATGGAGACCAATGTTATTTAGTTGTGGTGCCTAAAGATTAAAATAGCCGATATCCACTGAACTTCCTAGGTCCTTAACTCACCTGACATTGGAGAAGAGAAATTTTCTGAAGGAAAGAAAAACGTGGTGTAGTTTGGACCACTGAAATAAATCTAAGAATCCTGGCATGTCAGCAACTGTTTGGCTTAGGGTTAACTGTAGTGTTTTGAACTGATAGTATTCTTCAGTAATTCTTGCTTGCTATTTTACTCACTCGCTTGTGACGTATTATTCCAGAACTATTGACATTTAAGATTCTAAAAAATTTAACAACCAAGCATCAGTGTTTTGAAAATATGGCTGAACATCCAATGTTTAGTGTTCTGTTTTGTTTCTCATCCTGAGAGGTGGGACCCAGGACTCAGGGGCTCATTAGAGCCACCCGGTTAAGTTCAGAAACCCAGTAGCTAAGCATTGGAGGTGATTCTGAGAGGTTTAAATTTAGCCACACAAATATTCATAAATATTTTTTTCTTGTTGAAATATAGGAAGGGGGAGCTGATATGGCTCAACAGATAAAGCCACTTGCTACCAAGTCTAATGACCTAAGTTCAAATACAAGGACTCACCTGGTGGGAGGAGAGAACTACCTCTGATCTCTTCACACATGAGTGCACACATACACACAACAAATAAAACATGGGAAGTATTTTTAAGATTTATTTTTATTTTTTAAAAATAAGGTGTATGTGTGTGACTTGTGCAGACATCAGCAGAGGCCAGACACACTTAGAGCTAGAGTTACAGGCAATTATGAGCCACCCAATGTGGGCTCTAGGAATTGAACTTAGGTCTTTCAACAACTACATGGAGCATTCTTACCTCCTCCAGTCTTCCTGAATTGGAAGGTAAAGTCAAATTCTCGTTTCAAATCCAGGAGCTATTTCTTCTTCAGTGATTCAGTGCTCCTTATGCACAAGAAAATTGGACAACCATCTCTGAGATGGAAAAACCAAAAACATCCTAGAGTTCAAGGCACAAGCCAGATATTCATTGCTGTGCTTTATTGTGTGAATTGCTGAGTCTGAGCCCCAGTCAAGACAGAGAACTGCCTTTCCAACCATCTTAGAACCATCACTTACGATGCTATCTCGCAGAAAGAATCTTTCCCTTCTCACGAAAAAAAATGTGTAATCCCAATAGCTCTCGGTAAGAAAGGCAAGCTGTGGAAACCGTAAACATATTCAGTGTGTGGAGGAAACAGTTGGTATTCAGTAAACAGCAAGTAATTTATTGACTTGGCAAGATTCCCTTGGACTCTAGTATATAGTTAACTCTTAATTACCTCAGAACAGATTGAGTCTCTGGTAAATTCTTTGGAATGTTATTGAGCCATCTCACCATCATCTGGCTAAATTCTAGGCTTACAGGAGTATGACTAAGACACCTGTGTGGTTAATTGAGCTAAATGGTGGGCTGTGCCAGGGCTCGCTTTCCAACACTACAGGATATGTTATTCTGCCCTGTCTACTGTTAGCATGAAAGACAGAATTCCTGCTTTTGAAGAGTCTCATGCAAGAGGAAGGCAAGCTTGAGAAAGAAGAAAGAGAAAGAAAAATAAAAGTGTGGTCCAGGCATTGTGGTGAAGGCCTGTAATCTCATTTATGAGGTCACAGGAAGAGGCTCTCAAGTTCAATGCTAGCCTGGGTGATTTAAAGAGATCTGTCTCCAGAGCAAGTGGGAGAAAGAGAGAGGGAAGAGGGGAGGAGGAGGAAAAAGAAGGGAAGGTAGAAAAAGGAGGGAGGGGTAGACAGCAAGAGAGACAATTGTCCTGTGGACAATACTGTCATGTGACACAATGAGGTAAATCAGGGCAGGCCTGGTGGCTTTAGGGGGAGGCAAGATGGAAACCCTCAGGGCAGTTTGCTGAACATAGACACACTGCCAGATGTGCCATTTCAAAATTACAGATGAGGAAACTGAGGCACAGAAAGACTTCAACTACAGATGTAGAACTAGTTGGGAATAGGTTTAAGGCTATAGCCCCGCCCCACTTCTTGGTGTGTTTGTTTCCAAGGCAGGGAGGGTCTTACTTTGCAGCCCATCTGCCTCTGCCTCCTAAGTGCTGGGATAAAAGCGTGTGCAATTACACTCTTGTATTTTGTATTTTGAAATAGGGTTTCATTTTGTAGTTTGGGCTGGTTTCAAGCTCTTAGCAATCCCCCTGCGTCAGCATCACAAGTTATGGGATTACAGCCTCAACCACCCTAACTGGGCTCCACCTAGCTTTCTTTGTGTGCTTGTTAATGTCTTGGGTTTGTTTGTTTTCTTTTTGCCTTTTTTAACGGGTTAATTTTTGTTGTTTTTTAGAATAGCGATACAAGTTTTTAATCCCAGAGCTCAGGAGGTAGATGAAGGAGGATGTCTGTGAATTCATCTAATATTTTGATTGCAGCTCTTGGCCTTTGCTGGTCAGTGGCAGTCTTGAGAAAGCACAGGTATAGAATAAGGAACTACTCTGAGTCCTGCCAGTGGAACGAGGAGGGCAGATTACAAGTGGACACTAATTCTCAACAGCACGTCTTTATCTTTAATAGGAAGGAGACCTGTACATGTCATAAACAGCAGAGAAAGCCCAGGAGTGGAGGGACGGACCAGGGGGGCAGAGCTCAGGGGTGGGGCAAGTACAAAGCCTTGGGTTCAAATCCCAAGCATCAAAAGAAAGGATAAGGTCCGACCAGGCATACTGTGAGATCCTGTCTCAGGAAAAAAAAAGAAAGAAAGAAGTCACCATCAAGAAACGACGGAACTTGGAATTGACTGACCTAATGGGTGTAATTTAGGGAGAAGTAGACCTCATTCTTGTTCACATCTCAGAACTTCCTTTCTGCATACCCCAGGCCTAGTCTACCGGGACCCACGATGAATGAGAAGGTTGGAGCTGGGCTCTGAGGACTCCCTGCCCCCTTTCCACCGCAGCTACATGACAGAGTTACCCAGAGATCCTTGGTGCTGTGAGGTGCTTTCTGCAGACGCTGTTGTGCTCCTGAAAATGATTAGCATCCTGACCCCCCGAATTTATCCCTATGACGCCAAACACGCTTAAGCATTGTTTAGATCAATGTTCCATAATTACGAATGAATACTCATTCCGGTTTTTGTTTGTAATTTTATCACAAGGATGTATAAGCAAATCCATACTCAGAGCATTTGGTCAATTCCTCCAGGTGATGGTTTTGCTCAGTTTACGAGATTTTGACCTTTTTGGAGGAGATTAAATTGTTTGAGTTATGACTGGAAGGCTGGGACGCATCACAGCAGTAAAGTGCTCATTGAGCATGCGCTAGGTCATCGTTCGGTTCCCGGAACGGAAAAGCAATTCAGAGCACCTTACCACCAACTGTGTTGGGTTGCTTTATTTCATCTTCCTCAAAATAATTATTCTCTGTTGTATGGCTTTGCTCTTATTGAAAGGACGACAGAAATCTCTAGAACAATTGCCGGTGCTTCCCCCGCTACCATCACCACCACCATCTACTTCATTGCCTAAATGAGACTTTTTTCTCAAGTCTCTTGTCTGCATGAGTACTTACACACACACACACACACACACACACACACACACACACTTTAGCACATGCACACCTTTATTGGTGTTTAGCATATGTTATGCTAAGTGCACCATTCTGTGAATGCTTAGCTTTTAAAAAGCACCTTCTTCGTATCAGAACATGTAGTAGCATTTCATTTGTAGTTTAATAAAGCTTGCCTGAAGATCAGAGAGTAAAACAGCCCCACTGGTCAGTCTCACAGACTAGGCAATGGTAACACACACCTTTAATCCCAGTAGCCACACTAGCTGCCATAGAAACTGGGTGGTGCATGCCTTTAATCACAGCTCAAGAGAGAATTATCAAACGGGAGGAGACAGCTCTCAGTCTCAGTCTCTTTCCAAGATACCTAGAGGCAGTATGGCCATTTTTGGACTGAGATTGAGGAAAGAGCCAGTGGCTGGCTGCTTTGCTTTTCTGACCTTCATGTTGAACCGCAATATCGATCTGTCTCTTAGTTTTCATTAATCGTGCTTCAAGAACATATAAAACTATCCTTGGTAAATTTTGTGTATGTTTTACTTTTGAAAATCTTCATTTATTTGTTTAAGATGCCATCTCTCTATATTGCCCATGCTGGCCTAGAACTCAAGATTCTTTCACTTTGGTCTCTGAAGTAACTGGTACTATAATCTTATTCATTTATAATTGTTTTTTCAAGACAGGGTTCCTCTGTGTAGCAGCCCTGGCTGTCCTGGAACTCACTTTGTAGACTAGGCTGACCTTGAGCTCACAGAGACCAGCCTGCCTCTGCCTCCGCAGTGCTGGGATTAAAGGTGTGCACCACCACTGTCCGGCTTCATTTATAAAATTTTTAGTTGACACAAAGTTATACATATTTATGAAGTACAATTTCAACATGATACACACACATATATGTCGTATCAGGGTAATCGATATTTCTATTTACTTAACATTTTCTTGTTTCTGTGTGTTGAAAGGGTTCAACTTTCTCAGAGTTCTTTACAAAAATTTAATTGGCATAGAGACGTGGCTAAATGCTACAATATGTGCTTGGTATCCCCAGAACTCTGGTTTAATCCCTGGGGTGAGATAAAATAAACTGAAAATTAGTTGTTCTAAACCATACTCACCCCTTGAACTTTAGCATTATCCCTCCTGAGTGTATTTTAGGGTTATGATCCATTCACTCCCTACCTCACCCCTCCTTCCGAGAGTCTGCTGACCACCACCCTGCTTTCTTGTTAGGAGACCGCTGGCTCCCATTATGAGTGAGAACATGTGATATTTGTTTGCTTGCGGTCAGGGATGCCCAGAATAAAGCTTAGAATTTATCCTATGTAAAAGAATGAAATAAAGATAACTGTGCTCTAAGGCCCTTAATTAGCAAATGTCAGCAATTACGTCAAACTATTTCCATGTTTAATTACTTATTTGAGAAGATATACTCATAAACATTTTCTTATATTACTCTTTTTAAAACATGCGTTTTAGTGTGCTGTTCTGATAGACAAAAGGTCTTATTTGTGCTTAAAACCAAGTGTTCTTAAAAGAGATGTTTCAGTAGAAAATGGTGGAATTCTATTCAATGAGAATGTATAATTTAATACTGTGTATCTCATAAGGCAGAAATTAAAAGGGAAATACTAAATAATTTTAGGATAATGGGAACTCTTACAGTGATCCAAAGACAGTGGATCTTACAGTGATCCAAAGACCAGTTGAACAACACTTACTAACAAATTTTAAAAGAATTTAAAATTCTTTTAAAATTTGTTAGTAACTGTTGTTCAACTGGTAACTTAAATATTTTTCAAAAAAAACAAACTTTAGCTAGACATGGTGTCATATGCCTTTAATTCTAGGACTGAAGAGGCAGAAGCGGGCTAAGCTTTGTGAGCTTGAGGCCTGCCTGGTCTACAAATTAAGCTTCAGGCTAGTAAGGGGTGCACAGTAAGACCCTGCCTCTAACACTAAACTAAGTCTTTGTCAGTTCCCACTTAAAGTTGGATTTGCGCATACCCATGAGAACATAAGTTCCTGTGTGAACAAGGGCTTTCTCTGTCCACTGTGTGTACCCAGGTCACTCTCTTCATCTTTTTCTGAATTTCCCAATTTAAAAGACAATAAACACGCTTTGGCTTTCCTACTTAAAACAAAACTGAAGCATTAAAGGGAATTCATAGAAAATGCTATTTGGCCCAGAACTCCCACTTCGATCTCCCTGGTAACTGGTGTCAGAGTTTGATTCATCTGTAAAGATTTTAATTGACAGAAGTGTAATCCCACAAATGCATGGGAGGATTGTGTCTCTTGAATTGAGGAAACAACCTGTTCCACTTAGGGTTGTATGTGTAGCTCGGGGGCAGAGTGGTTGTCTAGCACACAAGAAGCACGGAGTCCGTCCTCAGCGCTGCAGAGGATGGCATGGTGGCAAATATCTATAATCCTTGGCTACACAGCAAATTCAAGACATTCTGTCTCAAACCAAAAACTTGAAAAATGGAACCTCCTTATGTTGGCATTTCCCCAAACTACTTTTACTTAAAGTAGTTATCAAGACATATTTAGCATATCTAAGAACACAGAGCAGGGTAGATGTATAATTCAGTGCTCAGTGCTCACCATACACATAAATACAAGGTCCTGGGCATTATGCCCTGCACCAAAAGAAAAAAAAAGTAAATTCCTTTGGTCATTTAAGAACAATGTATACAATTATAGTCTTAGGTTTAAAAAAAATAAAATGGATTTTTAACACGTAGAAAAATACATCTCAAGCAGTTTCCTTTAGTAGCACTGGGCCAACATACAACACACACATTAGCTTAAATTTGTTAAATTACTGCTAATACTCATACATTTATTTACATAATTGAATTACCACTAATACTTTTTCAATTATAATTTTAAAATGCCTATTGTCATCTTGCATTTGTTTGAAAAGGAAAACATTAGGAAAGCTGGACTTGGTAGGGAGGCTGCAAAAGCTTGCAAGGAGTTTTTGCCTTAGTTTTTTTTTTTCAATGACTTCTCTTACATAAGAGCCCTGTAATCTCTCCATAGGGAGAAATAACCCAGGGCCACATCATGCCTTTAATTTTTCCTCCAGATAATGTTTACAAATGAGCAGGGAGAAGTGACTCCATGTTTAAAGCCGATGTCAGTGTTCATTGCCATTAAGGACAATTGGTAATTTTTAACAATCAATGAGAGTTTATTTTAGGAGAAAACCTACTGAAATTTGCAGGAAGTAACCTTTTTGTTCCAAAACAGCTGTCATTGAACGCCATTATACCTACAACAATTAAAATTATCTCTGGTGACTTTTAGCATCTGGCATGGCTCCATTATTGTTCAGTTAAATATTTTTCAAGTTAGTTAGGACTTTCGCCCACTGGGTTCTTTCAGCTCTTTATTGTCAGTATGTATCTTAGATTCACCTTTGTGACATTATTTTTTTTGTATTGTGGTAGACCATAGTAATTTCTGCTATAAAACGCCTGAGAAACCAAGAGATATTTCTGCAGAAACTGCCCTCCACATCAACACGGCACTTACAAAAATACGATCCCCGTTTACTCCCTGATATTTGGCAACAGTGTCCTTGTGTTCTTTTTCTAGACCTTCTCAAAAAATTCCCAGCTTCAAGAATTAGCTAATGTGTACTGGAGGGAAATAAAGAGCAAAGGGCAACATGTGGTGTCATTTTGATAAATTTGATTGAAAATCATGAAGAAAATATCCAAGTTGAAGGAAGTCCCTCAGACCATTAATACGGGAGGGGATAGAGCATCAAATACAGAAAAGGAAAAAAAAGCTAAAAACATATACCAATATCTCCACAAAATAAGCTGTCTGTCCTGGCAGATATGAGCAGATCTGCTCTCCAGGAATGGCGGATATTGAAGCAGGGAACTGTGACAGCCTAGAAGCAGAGTGCATTGTCTAAGAAAGGCAGCATACTTGTGATACCTTGGGCTTTGGTCACTATGGTCATGACACTACATGTTGAGGGAAGGAATTTCTCTTTACTGAAATCAGATGGGTTTTGGAAAATAAGAAACAGTGCTTGGGACTTAAACCCACCAGGGAATATTTCTCAATACCCTGATACTTTTCTGAATGCTTGCCCACCAATAACTAACCTTTCAGATTAAAATTTAAAATTACTGGTGAGGACTCACAGGGGCAAGTGGGGTGAGATTCACGCCCTTCAAAGATCTGCTAAAGCAACTTGGCGTGCCGTTAGCATGTGTACTGTCACCCGTCACAAACGGTTGTCACACTAACCCCACCTATTTTTATCCCTGACGTGTCTCCCACCCTGTCGATTCAAATCCTGGGCCACTTGCGAGGGGAAAATAGTAACTTGAAACCACGCCCACGCCCCCACACCTGTGCACCGTGGTTGTCAGAAACAGAGGTCGTGTGGGACAATACTCACAAGTAGCACATAGAGCTTGTATCAGATTTTCGATGGACTGAGAACTCAAACAAGCCACGTTGTGAAAAAGATCTCCATAATGAGGAACCAAGTCCTGGTGATTTTTTTTCCTTGATAGTTTTTGAATTTTGTAGAAATTCAGCTTTTAGTTCTAGAGTTTGTAAAACAGAGGTCACGCTGGCTAAGCACTAGCCCCTGAACCATGCTGGAGAATTACAAAACTCAGCCCCAGTGTTTGTAAAAATCACCAACACCGACCTCCAGGCTTTTCCCTTCATTTGAGGAACGTAAAGTGTATTTTGGATCAAAACATGGAACATTCCAGACAATGCAAAACCTAGAAAGGAACTGCACCTGTATCCCCATGCACCGCCAACAAAATGCAGCCGCTGAATAAATACTCGCCCTAAATTAGGAAAAATATTTAGTCAACTTTCCCACTTGCTACTGTGCAGAAAAGCGAAAGTTTTGTTCTTGGCGCAAAGCTGCTGGAATCTGCAGGACAGCTATTACTGAGCAGGTACTCTGCACAGCTTTTTATTGCCCTGCTAACCAAGCAGGGAGAAAGGGTGTAGTCCACAACCGAGGGCTGTGTCTGACAACACAAGGAGAACGCCTTTTCATAGGCAAGTTTTCATAGGCAAGTAGGAGGCAGTCTCTGAGGAGAGCGGCAAAATCCCAAGTTGCAGGCAGATGGGCAAAGAGATATTTGATGTTAAAAAGAAGTCAAGGTGCGACTAAAGCAGTTTTTGGGGTTTTTTGGGGTTTTTTTTGTTTGTTTGTTTTTTTTAGTAAAAGTTGTTAATGTGGGACAAACTGTGATTACGACTTTCCCAGATTTTTCAGGATTGTCAAAGAACTCTGACAGGGGAGAAAAGGCAAGCGATAAAGAGGGAAGCTGACAGAGAACCTGGGTGTGTGACCAACATGTGACTTGGCCATTATGGTTCTTTTCTTCAAACCTCAGACTAAAGAGGAGAGAGAACGGAAGGGAAGACAAGTTAAAATTTAGCTTCCTCAAGAGATCTTTGGCTTGTGGATCCCATCCCCGAGGTAATTTGTTAGTTGTATTTCATGATAGAAAAATCTCTCAAACATTCTTCAGCTTGGAAAAAGGGAGGGGGGATTTAGTATATAAAACTACTTTCAGACACACAGAAGACTTGTGTTTTAAATTTTTAAAAATTTTCATTGTTGCATTGTTATGAATTATATGTGTTATGAATTATATGTGTAGCAGTCAAGTAACTGAGGCAGAAAGATGATGGCTCCTAGGCCATACCAGGCTACATGATGATGGCTCCTAGGCCATACCAGGCTACATGATGAGACCCTATTTCAAAAGAACAAACAAACCAAACAATACTGGTTGCTGTTGTTGTTTTTACCTTAAAAAATCAAAGCTGCAACAATGGCTCAGCCATTAAGAGCATGTACTGCTCTTGCAAAGGACCAGAGTGAAATTCAGTCCCCAGCACCTACGCCAGGCAGCTCACAACTACCTGTGACTCTAGCTTCAGGGACTTCAGGGATCTAGTACCTCTGGCCTTCGTGGAGACCTCACTTACATGTACATACTCACACACATACACTTAATTGAAAATAATAAAAACTAAAACAAGATCTGTTTATTGCTATTTTATGTGTGTATACCAGTATGTATGTATATCCACTGCATATATGCAGTACCTGAGGCTATCTGGGTGTTGGGATCTGAACTCCATGTTCTGTAATAGCAGCAAGTAGGGTTTTGCTCCCTTCTGCAGGGATCTTAACAAATGCTTCAGGGCTTTGCTGCAATCGGTTCCCACCAGGTACAATGTTACATTTCTTTCTTCACTCAGCCTTATTTTTAATTTCTGTGTGTATCACTGCCAGAAACTGCCCTAGAAGGTTCTCTCTTCCATTTACATGTTTGATGGTATAACCTCTTACCTTTCCATATGCATGACAATGCATAATAAATACAATCACATGCATAAATCCAATACTGTGCTAGATAACAACAAACAACTCAGAAAAAGTTTTCATTTTGCAGGGTACTCCATAATCTTGCCTCCCAAAAGTTATTAAAGGCTCAAACACAACAGTGGCATCAAAAATAAATTTCCCTTTTCTAATTTGGAAACTGCAAACATTCAGCATCATTTCTTTCCTAGTACTTTTCCACCAGCCAATCATCCCATCCTGGAAATGTCCCTCAGTCTCAGTTCAGGCCTTTCCTGGTGTACGACTTTTCCCATGTGACCCTTTAAATAAATGCTTTTTTCCCATAATTAATTAATCTCAGAAATCAAAATGAGACATGTCACCAGGGTATTATTTAAAGCCAAGAAATTTATTGGCCCCTTTCCAGCCCTCTTTCTAAATTAAACAAGCGCACACAGGCTTCTCACCATTCTTGCTACATAATTTGAGTCACTTTTCCTCGCATAATGGGCACATGGAAGATGGAATTTGAATACACACCTCAATTAAGACAGCATTTAGAATTTATTTTTATTACTGTGGAAGGAATTTGTCCTCTGAAATGTCTATAGTCATGTGTTTAAAAATAGACACACGAGATCCTGGAGGGATGGCTCTGTGGTTAAGAGCACTTGCTGCTCTTGCAGAGGATTCAGGTTCAGTTCCCAGCACCCACATGGCAGCTCACAACTGTCTGTAATTCTAGTCTTAGGGGATCTGATGCCCTCTTTTCGCCTCTTCAGGCACGGCACACACATGGTATGCATACACACATGCAAGCAAACATTCAAACACATTTTAAAAATAGATACATGAAACAGAAATTAACCTTCCTATTTCCGCTTATACTTCCTGCCTGGCTACTGGCCAATCAGCATTTTATTAAATATAAAAGGATATGACAGGATAAAAGACCATTGTCCCACAGCACATCTTAGCCTGAACCAATGTGTTTTTTGCAGCAGGGAAGGTAGGATACCCCACGTTTAACCCTCATTTTAATTTTACCCAGTTTTAAGGAAACCTCTGCTCTGGCTCAAGAGAGAGCACTCCTGATGTTGAGATAAATGGCCTCTCGTTTTCCCACAATGGCCACCTTTGCATAAAACAGTTTTAAGGTAAATGACATTTTCTTGAGGAGGGAGGGGCCCAGTTTTCTCTGGGAGATGCTGCCCCTGGGTTAGTGGTCTTGGGTGCTATAGGAGAACAGGTTGAACAAATTGTTAGGAACAAGACAGTAAGCAGCATTCCTCCATGGCCTCTGCTCCAGTTTCTGCCTCCTGGATCTTGCCTTGTGTTCCTGCCCTGATTTCCCTTTGTGACGGACTATGATGTGGATGTATAAACTGAACTGAACCCTTTACTCCCCAGTTGCTTTGGTCATGGAGTTTATAACAGGAACAGGAACTCTAAGACAGATGCATAGTTAATATAACTATTAATTTCAGATAAACAGCTAGTAATTTTTTTAATGTAATATATCCTATGAAATGTTTGAGACATGGATTCTAAAAGTCACACATGCTCATTGTTCTCCTAAAATTCTGATTTAATTGGATGTTCCATGTCTTAGGATGGAGGCCTTCCAGTCACTGAGGAGACACCCTTGAAGTGGACACTGGAACTCAGCCCTTCCCACTCTCATTTCTTGGCCCCAAGGTGAACAGCTTTGTTCCAACTTGTCCTCTGGCTCATGATAAACTGCCTGCCACAGTCCCCCAAAATGGTGTGGACAACCAGTCTCAGACTGAAACCTCTAAGGACAGGAGCTAGACCAGCTTTCTCTTTACAGATGACAGAGGGACTGCTGCTTTCTTCTTTATGGCAGTGGGAAGTTGAGTGACACACTTGAGTTGAGTGTCTCCGCTGACAGACATTTTGGGTTGTTTCCACTGTTAAAGTTTCTATGAATATGTTGACAGGAACTTCACTGTACCAGTTTTTATGTGAAGATGTGTTTTCATTCTCTTGGCTAAATACCTAGGTGTGGCCTTCTTGGAGCTATTTCACAGGAAGAAAACCGTTGCCTGACTGTGTTGTGGGATGTCCCTGTCTTCGGTTATCCAGAAATGAGCTGATTGCCCTACAAAAAACCATAACATGGGTCCTGCTCCTCATCGGCTGGAAGGTACCCAAACTGTAAGCACAGTGACTTCATTCAGTACTCATGGACAATGGAATAGTATTCAGCCATTAGAAAAGAAAGAAGCCCATTTTTGGACAAGGATATAATGTGGAGGATGTGATGCTAAGCAATCAGAGTACTGAACAAATTCATGTATATGTCTGAAGGAGCTAGGAAAGGAAGGAGCCACAGGCCAAAGGTTAGGATGATTGCCAGAGGTGGCGAGGTTATAAGGATGTGCTGAATACAAACTTTGGTTGTAAAGTCAGTTCAGGAACTCTAATGAACAGCAAGAACGGTGACGGGCGCACTGCACTGAGCTGGGTTTTGTTCTGGTTGTGATGGGGTCTTACCAGCTTATGGCCAGGCTGACCTTAAACTCTCAATTCTCTTGTCTCAGTCTCCAGAGGCACAGGGATTACAGGTGTGTTGTCAGCTAGTTTGTTAAGTAATTTGACTGAGGTGACCACTACACAAAGCATACACACACAAAATCACCACACTAGACATGGTGAATGCTTTCAGTTTTCATTTGACAAATTCCTTTTGGAACCACAGTCCCCTTCCTGAACCGCTTCTGTGGTTGTTGCGCTCACTACTGGGACTATTTACAAAGACATCAGGAGGTAGGGAAGCCAGAAACTATTGCTTTCCAAAGTGGGGGTGGGCAGAGTATGTGCCTCACTTTAGGGAAGCACTAGAGTAAAAATATGATGGGTTGGATAGTGTTTAGCACTATGTAATGATACACAATCTTTAGCACTAACTTGTGTGCACTGGGGAAAATGGGGGCAAAAAGACAGCAAGGAGTGTAACGTCTAGACTACCAGCTCTTCCCATTAACCATGCAGGACAGTTCATGTAATCAGCACATTTAAAGAACTGAGACACCTTTGTCTCTATTTGCCTGTTTGTGGGTTCTCCTTATATTTGTCCTTGTGCTGATCTCAAACTTGGGATCTGTGCCTCCACCTCTAAAATCGCTGGAATTGCAGACATGTACTACTCTACCCAGAGAGTCAAAAATTATTTAATGGGCTGGCAAGATGCTTTGTTGTATTGTGACGCTTGCTGCCAGGCCTGAAGACCTGAGTTTGATCCCCAGGACTCACAAGGTAGAAGGAGGGAGCCACTCCTGAAAGTTGTTGTCTGACTTTCACAGATGGGTTGAGTGTGTGCATGCACATACATCTCCATACACCCACATATCTACACACCCACATGAGTAAATAAATAAAATTTAATTTTAATATTTGATGCTGTTGGAAAAATCTTGTACACTGTGAAAATGTGTTGCTCTCATTGTTAATAGAAAGCTGATTGGCTGGTAGCCAGGCAGGAATTATAGGTGGGACAACCAGACTAGGAGAATGATGGGAGGAAGAAGGGAAGGAGTCAGAGAAACACCAGAGTGTCCATGACAGTCAGAGGAGCACTGAGGAAGCAGGATGTGTAGGAAACAAGTTATGAACCACATGACAAAGCATAGATAAGAAATATGGGTTAATTGAAATGTAAGAGTTAGGTAGTAACAAGCCTGAGCTATATGTCAAGCACTTATAATTAATGTTAAGCCTCTGTGTCAGTTATTTGGGAAGCAGCTGCTGGAACACAGAAAAACTCTGCCAATAATTTGATCCTTTCCCTATCACATGATTTGTGAATAGCATTTAAATTATTCATTTAAAAACAAGTACTAGTGTCAGGCAGTGGTGGCGTGTGCCTGACACCCATGCTCAGGAGGCAGAGGCGGTTCTCTATGAGTTCAAGGCCAGCCTGGTCTACTGAGAGAGTTTTAGGACAGCCAAGGCTACCCAAAGAAACCCTGTGTCAAACGAAACTAAACCAAAACAAACAAAACCCTCCCCAAACCAATCCACCAACCAATCAAATAAACAAACAAAAAATTACTAATACTAGGTGGTGGCACATGCCTTTAATCTCAGCCCTCAGGAGGCAGAGGAAGGTGGATCTCTATGAGTCTGAAGCCAGCCTGGTGTTCCAGGACAACCAGGGCTACTCAGGGAAACCCTATCTCACAAAAAGAGGAAAACAGAAAAGACAATCTGGCCTCCACGGGCTCCTCTGCTCACTTGGCACATACAAACTCATGCAGTCTCACACACATACAAGTAAATAAACAGTAAGATTTTAAGGTAAGTGTTGGATTGTGCATCTCCGTACATACTGTTATCCATGCCCTTTGAAGTTTAATGACCAAAATCAAGCAGGGCAATTTTAGGACTAGACTTTAAGCATAGAGTAAGAATGGAGGACCTTGGTCTGCTCTGAATGAACAAACACCAGGAAGTTGTGATAGGTACTCTCGCCATCCTTTTTCTTTTGCTTGCCATTTGCTCTTCTGGAAGGTTCTATTGAAGCCCTCCTACCCCACCACACATGCACAGGCACACACATCACACGCACACATGACTGGAGCTACTTTGAGCTTTGCTGACTCCTGAGAAAAAGACACATTTACCAAGAGATCTCTGCAGATGGCAGCCAGAATTGGATCGCTGTAGGTAAGGTCTGTGTCACACGAGGATGCCAAAGTACTGAAAACACGTCAGGAAGTTGCTTCTTTTAGGAATGCAAACACAGGACTGGGGATATAGCGACTGTCCCGCATGCCTGAAGTCCTGGGTTCTGTGCACAGTGTCAGAGAAATAATAAGACTGTAGTAGCTGAGATATTCAAATGTGTGGTTCAAAAGAGAGACTCAGGCTGCTGTTCTAATGGTTAATGAGGAAGAGCGAAAGAGAAAATGTACCTGAGGAGGAGAGCCAAGATGTTTTTCTTTTTGGTTTTGTTTTGTTTTTTGCTTTTTTTTTTCCTCCCTGAGGACATTTCCAAGCAGACAAGATTTTCCACTGCCTGGACAGCAGGCCAGGTGGGCTGTGATAGCAATCACTTCAGCCCCAAGGGAAGCCAGCCAGGGCTGGGGCCCACAGAGACCCAGGGTTCCTCATCTTTCTCTACACAGGTCTGTGAGACAAACCCCTCTGCACCATAAAAGAAAGTCAGTTTTCATGAGCTACATGATGTGAAAAAGATTGGGAAGCTCATATTTATAGTGATAAGGGGAGCAAGCGGGCTGGCCTGCTTTTTATCCCGCCCGGCTCC
>LOJH01017634.1:6849-21028 GCA_001685095.1 Ellobius talpinus
ATAAAGAAACTGCCTTGGCCTTTTGATAGGGCAGAACTTAGGTAGGCGGGGAAAGCAGAACTGAATGCTGGGAGGAAGAAAGCAGAGTGAAAGAGAGCTGCCATGGAGCCGCCAGAGTCAGACATGCTGAATCTTTCCCAGTAAGCCACTGCCATGTGGCGATATACAGATTAATAAAATGGGTTAAAATCAAGATGTGAGATTTAGCCAATAAGAGGCTAGAGCAAATGGGCCAAGCAGTGTTTTAATTAATATAATTTCTGTGTGGTTATTTCTGGGCTAAGTTAGACAGGCAGCTCGGGATGAACAAGTAGCCTCTCCCTGCAACAGGGGTGATGTAGGATTTCTTGTAATCAGGCATGGAGGGAAGGGAGGAGGAATCTCTTCAGTAGGCAAATAGAAATTCAGGACACAAGTTTAGGCTTCCATCTCACACAAACTGGGCCTGAAGACATCAACCATATGGCTAGCTTATACTGGTAGTGGTCCAGGTAGTAAAATGTGTTGAATTGTTAAGTATCAAACCATGAGAAACACTGCAGTTTGAAAATCAAGCAAAGGAAAGCAAAGAAGATGGACAAAGAGAAGTAGGAATGGAGTTGGCCTTATGAAGCCGAAGGAAAAAGAACATTCATGAAATGAACATGACATATAACCAGTTACTCTTTTGAGAAGCAACTCTGATAAACTAGGTTGGAAATAGATTAGTAACTGTAGGAATAAGTGATATTCCTTATTCCTACAGTTAGGATATATATATATAGGTGGGGTACTTATAGGATAAGGGTCTTGCCTTAAAGAAAAGAGAGAGGAGAAAGTAGAGACTAGTTTGGAACAAGACCCAACAGACAGGAGCTGTGATGATGGCAGAGATGACCTTAGTCTATAACCTGCCAACTCTATTAGGAAGAGAAACTTGTTTGGTAGTTCCTGTGATTTGCCCCAAATGTAAACATGAAGGAAAGAAACAGCTCAGTATGTCTTAAAGATAAGATCAGCCCGTCAGCACTGCTAGACTCCCACGTGGGAGTACAGGGAGTGATAAGAAAGGAAGATGGATGCATGCCCAGGTCTTAGGAGTTCAGGGTGTATCCTGAAGACCCAAAGTAGCTATAAAGGGGCCTTCAGCGAAAAACCACGTTCTCATTTTGCTGTGCATAGATGTGGGGCTAACAAGGAAGCAAAGACATATGGGCACACTGAGGACATGGAGGCTGCGGGGGGGGTAGACCTGACAAGTATTTAGGACTTAAATCAATAGGAAGCTAGGACTAAGGAAGCCCTTCTTCCTTTCTGTCTTGTCTGTTTGTTTTTTCCATCCCCATGGTTTCTGCTTTAATTCATACCTGACCACTACATCAATTACTCCTTCAATGTGTACTTCCTTAGGACTTGTATCCAGTCCTTAGACACAAATGTGAATAATTGGAAATGATTTCTGTCTCCTAGATCTTAGGGGAACTAGTGACCACTGTGTTATGTGGGATGTCTTAATTCATGCCCAGGATACCTCATGATTCTGTTCAACTATGCTATCTCTCTCGATAATTTGGTGTCAAAGTCAAAGCAATTACTGAGACTCTTTAGGGACTCCAGGAAGTGAGAAGAGCAACCTGCTGGGAAAGGGGCAGCTGGGCTGAGTAGTGATTAGGAAAAGGGAGACCTGTAACCAAACACAAAGATAAGATTCAGTAAAATGTAAGGTTAGGGACAACACGTGTGCTATCAATCTGCAAGGACAGGAACTTTTCTCCAACCGTAAACACAACTCAGGAGTAGGAACACTTGCCCAAACATGACTGCTCTTTCTTTCATTAGTTTATTTCTTCCCCTTGATTTGACTTAATTGTCTGTGAGTTCCCAGAGCACCGTGGATTTAACCTTGATTTGCTAGAAATGTTCATACTGTAGGGTTCTACTCATACCCATAATCTTGTGTGTGTGTGTGTGTGTGTGTGTGTGTGTGTGTGTGTGTGTTCTGGAGGGCGGAGGAGTCAAGACAGGGTTTCTCTCCATAGCCCTTGCTGTCCTGGAACTCTGTGGACCAGGCTGGCCTGGAACTCAGAGATCCACCTGCCTCTTCCTCCCAGGCACTGGGATTAAAGGAGTGTGCCACCATCTTCTGGCTTCTGTTTCTGGTTTTTATTGTTATATCCCCAACAAATTTACACATATGCCTGTCCTACCTCCAGGATATACCAGAAACTCTTACAAGAGAAGCTGTGGTTCCATGTCTTCATAGTGGTCTCACTGCATTACAGTGTGGTTTACTGAGCACCATCTTTAAGCATCTGTGGTACTGGGTTGATAATATTCTGGTGGCTATAGCAAAGAAACTCACTAACTGTCCACTACCATCAACCTTTCATTTTGACTGTCATTGTGAGTCAAGGAGGACTCCTCCACACAGCACATGCCCATTTTGTTTTGGAGTTGGGGCTCTATTAACAGTGACCATGGATCACTTGGTATTTGTGGACCTCTTGAATCTTCACTAGCAAAATTCAAGGACTTGAGCCCAATAATTGCTGATTCCATGAGTCCAGGAAGACCAATACCTTCTGATCTACAATTAAAACACAAATTCTTGTCAGGCGGTGGTGGTGCACACCTTTAATCCCAGCACTTGGGAGGCAGAGGCAGGCGGATCTCTGTGAGTTTGATGCCAGCCTGGTCTACAAGAGCGAGTTCTGGGATACGCTCCAAAGCTACAGAGAAACCCTGTCGGCCTTGAAACAAGTTCTTATTCTCCTATTGGGAATGATCAAATTCTTCTCTCTGTAACATAGGGTTATCATCTACAAGGCACTATCACTTGCATGAGCACACTCTTGTTTACTATTTAGTTATTGTTTTGTCTGCTAGCTAAAATATTTTTATTAGATGCAAGTTTCTTTTTTTAAAAAAAATCCAACAATTGGGTACTTCAGTTCATTTAGGTAGTAAAAAGCAACCAGGAGAAACATAAAATATCCTTGTGGATCTTGTTAACACAGTGCCTCGCCCCCTTTTTCAAATGAGAAACCCAAGATCATTGAAGGACTAAAAAGCACGGTTTGGACCAGAATCCAAGGCTCCCAGCCTTACACTTTTTTAAACAACCAAAATGGTAAGGGGAGAAAAATCTCTTGAAAGGCAAAACCAGATGAAGGTGAAATGCCAGTTGCCTGAATTTAAACAGTGCTTTCATTTTGCTCTTTCGAGATTCAATAATAAACAACTCTAGTGATTAGCATGAAGGGCTGGCGGATAAAACATTCTAACTCCTCAACAAAAATATTTGTGTTTTCATGCCAGAGTTAGTAAACCAACTGCTAAAATTACAGTAAATGAGAACAAAGATGATTAGGGAACCTAGAGGATCATCTCCCTCACTCTTTTGAAAGACAACAAAACAAAACAAAACAAAACCCCCAAATCCCTGTGGCTAGCAGCCCCGGGGTCCCATTGTAAATCCCCTCTCATAAAGAAGCACAGCTACCGGCAGAGCCAAGGAGGACAAATCACATCTGTAAAGAACCAGAGGAGCAGAGGCAGCAGTGAGCCTGAGCCTGGTAGACAAAAGGCAGCATTCCAAGCGGATGCCATTTGCTGGAGCTGAGGGTCTGAAGACAGGTCAGCTTAAAGCCACAGGAGAGACAAGTTAGAAAGTAGAGCCATTTTGACACTTTAGAAAATGACCTTCATTAGACCCTCAGGTGTTTAAATGTGATCGTTATTATTTTTAATTCTAAGTTGTATCTGCCATGAGACCTAAAAGAGGAGACTGACAGTGGTTGCTGAACATAACATGCTCAGGACTGAAATTCTCTGCCTTATCCTCTCTTTGTTTGTTTGTTTGGCTTTTTTGGTATTTTTGGGACAGAGTTTCGTTGTGTAGCCCTGAAACTCATTCTGTAGACCAGGCTGGCCTCAAACTCAAGAGATCTGTCTGCCTCTGCCTCTGGAATGCTGGGATTAAAGGTGTGTGCCACCACCACCAGGCCGCTTTCCTCTTTTAATATGTCTAACATTTTAAAAGTCTGTAGTGACTTTAAAATTGGTGATATGCATATTTCAATTTGTGCCCACACTACTCAAGAGTGTTGTTTTAAACCTAGATTAGAAACATTCAAACATCTTCAGTGGTAATTAGGGGAGGTATAACACCAGATCAAGCAGCCCGCATTCACCATTTTCAGTTACATGGTCCATCATTCACTGTGAAATCTGGGAAAATTTATTGTGAGACACAGACAAAAATGGTCTGATAATTTGATTTCTTTCAAGATGTATTTTTATGTGTACGTGTGTTTTTGCCTACATGTATGTATGTGTATGATGTGTGTGCTTGGTTTCTGTGGAAGCCAGAATAGGATGTTAGATCCCCTGAAACTGAAATTGCACATGGTTTTGAGCCACTATGTAGGTGCTGTACACAGAACCAGGGAGGGTCTCCTGGAAGAGCAACATATGCTGTAACCACTGAGCCCTCTCTCCAGCCCCATGTCTGACATTTTAAAGAATCCTCAAAATTGGGCTGGAGAGAGGGCTCAGTGGCTAAGAGTACTGGTTGCTCTTCCAGAGGACCTGGGTTCAATTCCCAGCAACCACATGGTGGCTCACAGCCCTCTATAATGGGATCTGATGCCCTCTTCTGGCCTGCAAGCATACATGCAGATAGAACACTCACACACATAAAATAAATAAATAAACTAGACAAAAAACACCATCAAAAAACAACAGAAAGAACAAAAGAAAAATCTTAAAAAAGTAAAAACGAAACAATCCCCCAAAGTCAAAACCTAATAATAATAATGAGAAAACTCATTTGCAATTTCTACTTTCAGAAAAGGAATTTCTCATCATAGGTCCCAGTTTTATTTTAACACTGAGAACAAAAGCAGTTCAGTTCTCACCTTCCTCTGAAAGATGTTTTTGCTTTGTCAAACTCTGACAGGTTCTAAGCAGGGCTACACTGGCATGATGGCCAGTTCACACCTAAGAGACTGGTGTTGTCTACACTGACATGATGGCCAGTTCACACCTAAAAGACTGGTGTTGTCTACACTGACATGATGGCCAGTTCACACCTAAAAGACTGGTGTTGTCTAGACTTTCCAGCCAGGTGAACATTTGGACTTATTAATATTCAAAAATGATAAGGAAATTAACTGAGTTTAAATTAAAAAAAAGCTGTCTGGCTTCTCCTATCCTACTTGGGTTCAAAATGATAGTAAGTCAATTTTCCTGCATTCGATAGCAAGAGGAGCACAGAATAGAGTTCAGGCTGAGCCATATATGAAGTACATTGTGAAAGAAGGGCACAAGCACCTTCCACAAACTTTCTAAGGAGAAATGTTACCAGAGCTATAGCCTCTGGTCTTTTCTGTTTCGTCACAGATCTATCCTACAGATGCCAGCAACTACTGTATTTCTCAGATGTCCTTACAGCCTTCTGTTTTTCCAGCTGTTTCTCCCTTACTCCTTGGTAGTCAAGAGGCTGGACCCAAAGCAGCCCATGTGTGCTGTGCCATGAGGCAGAGCAATGAGAAGGGCAATGAATTGTGTTCCACTCCTTAGAATAAGCAGTAAGCTGTGAAATGGAAACACACCTCAAATACCCCCAGAATAATGGCTGTGGATCACCTTGGGCAGTTAGGGTTAAAACCCTTCCAGGTGTAGGTCCCTATCTACAGGAGGTGTTAGGCTTTATTCTCTAGAGTTCTTTGTGCATATATCTCTTAATCAGATCACTGCAAGCAGAAGTAGCAAAGCTGACACTCAATTGTTCTGACTCAAGAGCCAGTTTTGTTTGTTTGTTTATTTCTCTGTCCCCTGCTACCTCAGTGGCTGCTGTGGTGGGGCTGTAGTTACCTTCCTACAGCTCAGATGCTGTGAGTGGGGGTTGAGAGTTTGGCTTGAACTGAAACAAAGGAAGCAAAGCTACATACATAAACAAATAAACTCATACCACTTCAGAGATAAGCTGCACTTGGGGCTTGTCAACAGTGTCCACTGTAATGGGCAGGAAGGATAAAAATGATGATACAGAAACATTCTAGGATGCAGCACTTTATAAAAGCATGATAATCTTAGGTTGGTCAAAGAAAAACTTATGAAAATAATAGACTTCCCAACTGCCTTTGTCTAAAGCTGAGAAAATGGGGGTATGTTAATTACAGTGCTTGCTAAGGCTCTTGCCACTCCTTGATTCTGTTCAGAGTTCTGAAGAGGAGGTCCTGGGAGCACAGGAGAGTCACTAAGGCCACTAAGCACTAGCAACAGTAACTCCTGGTCCAAGTTTCTTACTAACCTGTGACAGTTGACCTGTACTGTTTCCTCCCTGGCAGGGAGCTGGGCATCAAACACCATTAAATACCTGCCTATCAACTAGAGTTTCAGCCATAAAACCTAAAGCAACCCATTGGCATGTGAAAAACAAACAGCAGGAGAGTTCAAACGGATTCACGAGATCAAGCATTTTGTTAGTTACTGGATAAGACGTGACGTTCAGGCTCAGGCTCTGACGAAAGCTCTCAGGGGTCATAACTAAATCTGGCTTTACATGAAAGGTCCATGTTCCTAGGGGCATCAGTAGACTGTTCAACAGAATTAAGAAGCATCACGTCTGGAATTCTGAAGTAGAGGACGCTTTATAAGACCCTAGGCATCCTTATTCATGGGAAGACTGAGTAGAAAACTGACAGTGTTACTCAGCACTCGATACTAAAGGGCTTTTCTAGAGAAGGGGACAGTGGAAATGACAGGAGCTGAGGAAAGTGGTCCAGCAGCACAGAAGGGTAGAAGCGAGAGTGGAAAGACATATGGGGAGTCCGCAAAGATAAATGTTGATTGCAAGTAGTGTGCGTTAGAAACCATGGCATTACTGCCTGTTCGGTGCTGCCCAAGTTATTGTAAGCCATACAAGATATCGCTGAATGAATACATTGAAAATTTAGTCACCCTGAGCGACACAGGAATAAATGTATAAATAAACATTACCTCACTCAGTGGAAGGGGCACAGCCAGATTAATTTGCTTACTCACTTTTTCTGACTACATTATTGTCAAGGATCCTCTTGCTGTATGGCTGAGAGATGAGTGGGAGGCTGGGTTTACTGTCATGTGATGTTTATATGTGCTAAGGGTGTTATTTGCTTTGCTGGTTGCAGGAGTCACCTGCAGGGAGAGGACTGCTGACACACATAGCCAGGTACAGGGAGATGAGCATGCAAGCTCCCAGGAGAGGAAGCTGCACCGCACATCTGAAGAGCCAAACATTGTTTGTTTCTGCTAGAAAGAAAGCCAGCTGCTTGCCGTCCCCAAATGTTCAGTAATTACTCCCCTCTTCACAAGCAAAGTCAGCTAGTGTGGTTTTCAGAGGATCTAAAAGGTAGCAAGGCACTAATGATTACATTTTGCCTGTAGTTAGTTTAACCTTTGAAACCTGCAAATCATGGACCTCTCAGCAGAGGTCAATGTAGCCTTGCTCTTCTTACATTCTCGCCCTGTTCAGATGAAGAATAACATACTAAGGAGATTATTTTATGAAACACAAAACATACTACAGGGACTGCAAACAGTCAAGGTCTTGAAATGACTCATTCCCACAGCCGGTAGCTGAGAAGCCCTCCCATTTTAAGTTAGCTTGTTTTCCTTTTTAATCACTGTGACGAAGCAGCCAAGTGATAGGGTTTTCATACTTCAAGTCACTAAAGAAAACATCATTTGTCCTTGGGCCATCTTTTCCCCTGTGATTTTGGACTAACAAACCATTTATTTCTAGAATGAAGGCTTTCTTGGTATATGTTCAGAGATCCACAGAATCTTTAAAAACTTTATAAACCAATATGAAAATGTTCCTCTAATGCTGAAGGTATTATATGCTACTGAGTAACATAAAATAAAGCACACTCTCCTGAATTTAAGACACACCAATTACCAGTATTTCAATGAGGTATCCATTATTTAAACAGTCCAGTTTACAAATAATTAAATTACCTTCCCCACCCATTAACACATTATACACCCATCTTAAAAATGCAATGTCCTGCTTATCACAGGGACATGAGGACACCATCACCAAGATTAATGGAATAAGGTATTTTAGGTACAAATGACCACTTTTATGTAGTGGCAAAAACTCAGCAAGGGTTTAGCAAGGAGGAAACCCAAGCGCTCATCTATTGAGTCTGTTCAGCTGGTGGGCAAGGAATTGACCACTGGCTTTTGAAAGCAGGGTCAGGAAGACAAAGAGAAACATTTTCTCTAACTGGCTGTATTTTTATTAATTAGTAAACTGTCTCTTCTTCACATGTTCTATGTCATCTAGATGAATTATCTTCAGTTTTCATTGCAGTCCTCTCAAAGGTCAGCTAAAGGACAGTACAAGAGGATTATAATGGGGTGTTTTTCCTTTAACAGAACCATCACGTCCCCTCTTGATAAAGGAACGGGGAGAGGGGGAGTGCAGCCATTGACCCCTGGACTTTCACTTTTTCTTCAATTAACTTTTAAAAAGTTGTGGCGTATTTCATGAAAATTATCACTTTGGTTTATTATCTTCAAACATCCAAAACTAGAATGGAAAGTAATTAAAGTTCTGATATTTTTCAAAACTCAAGTGCTGAAGTTTATTAACCTAATTATTGCTATCAGATGTGAAGTAAGGCACTCAGCCAGGCATCCAGGTGACACTACCCAGTTTCTGGGGAGGCTGAAGCTGGAGGAGATCCAAGTCAGCCAGAGCAACACAGCACAAGTTTATCTCAAAGGCAAACAAACAAGAAAACAAAAAACTTCTCAATTGATCTTGGCTATGTAAACACTCTCTGGACTGGGGAAATGGCTCAGTGGAGTGTCAGCTACAAGCATGAAGACCCAAGTTCAGATTCTCAGCACTGACATAAAAAAGCCAGGCTTTTATGTGTTAGGTTCACAGCTCTGTAATCCTAGGATAGTAGGGACAGAGACAGGTGGATCTCCTGGGACTAGCCAATTGGTCAACTCCAGGTTCTGTAAGAGACCCTATCTCAAAAGAATGATGGAGAGCAATTGAAAAAGACACCTGACATGGAACTTTGATATACCCCCCCACACCCTGAATCTGACCATATGAATGTTATAATTAACTACAAAGCTATTACTAATATTAGCTAATATTAAAATCTATCTTAATGACTGTTTCCTGTGTAACAAGATAGTTAATTTGTACTTAAAACTACTGGGGCTCCAGAAAAGGCAGGGTAGAAGTGTCTAAAGCAGTAAATTACTGAAAATCTAATCTCAGGCCTAGTAGAATAGCATATGACTGGTGTCCTATACTAAGAGTCACTAAAATAATAGACACTGTGCTATTACTGAATATTCTAGTACATAATCCTAGTTTTGTGTGTGCTCACGCATGCTAAACATTTGAGTGTTGGGAACGCTCAACTACCTATGTAAGCACTTGGATGGAAGAGAAAAATGGATGATTATAGTGGACTAAGCCAAGAAATGAAACTGGTTTTACTGCAGATGCAGGCTCTCCTTTATGTAAAAAATAAAATGGCAGTTTGCAATGACAAGTTCTAGAAGTGATAATTCACCCAGCAAGAAAAGACTTCTTTTCCTCCTCCTCTTCTTCTTTTATAGAAATCTGACAATAGTGTAGATACAAGTAACCTTCTACTAAGTATGTCCCCAAAGACATTGTTTCATTTCTTTCTGTTCAACAGAGCCCGAGTCAGCTAGCATGCATCATTTAAAAGGCAGAGTACGGTCGGGCAGTGGCGGCACACGCCTTTAATCCCAGCACTTGGGAAAAAGAGGCAGGCGAATCTCTGTGAGTTCAAGGACAGCCTGGTCTATACAGTGAGTTCCAGGAGAAACTGTCTTGAAAAACCAAAAAAAAAAAAAAAGCAGAGTATAAACCAATGCATTTAGGAAGTTTTGGGTTTTTGTTGCTATTTGTTTTTAACTAAAATGACTATTTTGTTTTTGAAATTTGAGGTTCAGATACCTGAAAAAGAAATTCATTTGACAAAACTTCATTGTATTTGTTTTACTCCATGTATTCTATCTCTAAATGTCAAAGGTGATTCTGAGCAGAAATTGTGCTCAGAGTGCCTGTGAGGAATGTATACATCTTCAATGTTGTGCCTGTTTCAACTGGATTAAAATTAAAAATTGGATTTTAAAACAGATATCTTAAGTCATAAAATTATCTGCTTTATTCAAAATTGTGTGTTCTGATCTGCTGTCAGGTTTTAGTAGCACACAATGTCTCTTCTAGTATAGGATGCACTTCTGGCTGGGAACAAGCTGTCTCCTATGGCTAGGGCATTTTCAAAGCTGGTGCACAGACCTTGAGGACTGCAGGAGAGGAAGAGCAGGAGGGGCTGCCTGAAACAGAATGACTTCCTGACCATCACAATGTCATGATGCAATCCAAGTGTCTTCGAAGAGTCCTCAAAGACAACAGAGTAAGAGCTCAGATTAGCAGAGATCTTTAAGTCCCTTTCTCTGAAAGTCTTCCATCAGACTCAGAAGGATAATGTCTCTTTTCAGCCAATGAGAAAGTTGTTCTCACATGAGCATAATTAATCTTGTGACACTATGACAAAGAAATTTGTTAAAAGGATTTCTCCGATTTCCTCACAAATCCATCATGTGCTCTTCTTTTTGAATACTCACATCAGCAGAATTGTCCATCAGAGGAGGCACCGGAGAGAGCACTCTGCATGACTGATAGGGCTCTGATGCTCTGAGGCCTATTTAAGTGCAAGAAGCCATTGTTGCAAAGTTACTTTACAGCAGTTAAACAAATATAATGGCCACCAATTCAACCATTGGGAGCCCAGACTTGACTAAAACTCCTGCGAGAAGTTCACTAATGACAAGGCACTGAGTTTTGAAGCCAGATAAAGACTCTGCAGATAAATTAGAATAATGTCCACTTACAAAAAAGAACATTCTCAAAGATGGAACAGTTTCTGTATAAATGAATGTACAGGATTCTGTACTGTATATCCATGAAGAGTCCATCTAAAAGAAGAAAAGCTTGATACTAGTCTAATATTACGACCTTTGAAAATTCCAGTCATCATTTACTATTTCACACCCACACTGCAGTTCTTTGTGGAAAGAGTTGCAGTGTTCCGGCTAGGTTACAGAACAAAGTGCTCATTTGAACCCTTTTTTTTTTCACTTTCATCATAGTTATTTGTTTTTAGAGGGAGAGATGTAGATATGTCTTTGTGCTTTTAGTGCCACCTATAAAAGAAATTTGAAAGCCCTCTGCATTCCCTCTGAGTTTCTGCTGCTTCCTTGGGTGGGACTAATGAATCAGGGCAATGTAGGTCAGTTTCAAATACAGGAGCGAAGCACTCTGGGCAAAGGTCCAGAGAATGCAGGCCCAGCTTATTTTCAAAGCAATGACCACAAAATGGAAACAGAATGAGACATTTCACTAAACTGCTGAAAGAGCACCCCCAGTATCAGCAGAAGAGATTACAACAGGCCCTGTATTCTTTATAGATGCCAAGAAAGGCCACTTGAGCCCAGACACCAGGACACACTGACACCATACATTCTGTTTGCACCACAGTAACCTTGACAACTCAGTTCTGGACACTGAAAACATTTGCTTATCCTTCCAATTCCCAAATACTGAGGGCAACCCTCACAGGCCAGGGACTCAGCTTCTCGGTGCTCTCCTTGACATAACTAAAGGACAGACTGTCATTTCCTGCCTCATGTAGGGCTTCCTCTCCAACAGAATTGTCTCCTCAGCAAGAGAGCCAATTGACAGCTAAGCTATAACTAGGGCCCATGTGTCATCCGATGGGTAACTTGGTTTCAGTTTTTCTTAAATTACAAAGATATGAAGAGCTAGGAAACTCAAGATTCAGAAAAACCCTGTCAATAAAGAAATCAGATTAGTTGAATTGAAGGCTATACTTCAAAAATTAGATTTGAGAAGCAGAAGTTAATAGTGGTGATCTGGTAGTAAAAGCAAGAGAGAGGGCTAGCTGAAAGCTGCCTGCACAAGCCGTGGTGGATAGTGGGGGAGGGGCATGCCTGCCCCAGCCAGGGCCAGAAAGCTCCCAGGGTCTCTGGTCACCAACAGCTCCATTGTGGGTTAATTGTTCTTTTGTAAATAGCTTGCCTTCCTACCAGGATTGTGGGGGATTGTTTCTCTTTGGTGGGGTGGCGGGTAGGTGCAGGAACCAACCCTTATCATTTTGGTTTGTCCATTATGCACAGGGCAGCATTTAGTCAAGGAGAACAATAAACACTAGCTGGACCGAGCTAGGTGGAAACTTGAGCAACAGGGTTTTAGCCAAGGCCATGTGTGTAAATCTGGGGTGGCAAATTCTTCTGAGACACAGAATATGGAAAACAACCGAGTCCTTGAGATTAAAGGCCAAGTCCTAAAAGAATATGTTGCTTGCAATAATCTTGGAGTTAAAACCTTGGCAAGAAAACCCACCAGAACTCATACAAAAATCAAGGCAAAACATTTCATTCTCTGACCCTTAGAGATTTCCTCTTAACACAGAATTAGTGTTTTTGCTGTTGGAACAGATCCTGTCTATGTAATAACCCTCGCTGGCCTGGAACTCAAACTCACATCAATCCTTCCGCCTCAGCCTTAAGTGTTAGTCCAGGGCTGACTAGCAAGGGTTGGTTTGGATGTGGTTTATTAGAGTATTGTGCCAGTTTGCAATAATACTGCATGGTAGCTGGATCCTAGCTCTTCCATCTCAAGGGTACACTTGGATTCTCTTTGCCTCATTTTCCTTGCCTATAAAATAGGGATAATAATAATAATGGTGTCTATCCATCAAAGTGAGGTGAGACACAAGTATATACAAACCACATAACATAGCTTTCAGTGTTGAGAAAGGAGCAGGCTCTCCAACTTGAACTCCATGGCTCCCTAATCAATCAAGAAGAAAGAATAGGGAAATAAGGTGGAACCAACAAACAGCCGAGCAGAGCAGGGTAACGTGAGGAATGGAAAGAGCCTGTCCCTCGGAACTTGGCATGAGCTCCATCAGACCATGCGTGTGTGCTGCCTCCCAGGTCTCCTGCACCATCCAGTTTCCTTATCGGCTGTGTATCCCGGAAAGCAAGGGTTACAGAAAGCACAGTCCATCTTGTTATTTCATCGTCTCATTTGTCACTAAAGCTGCCAAGGATCAGCACGTGTGCAAGACCCTACTGTATAGCAGAACTGACTTCCCTTCCCACAGGGCTCTCAGAGCATCAGGGTTGAGGACAGGGAACATGAGCTCGGAGGGGCGGGATGCTGGGTAACTGGGAAGTTTCTAGTTTGAACATTCCAACAAATACCACAAGGTTAATTTAGAGGGGGAGAGTTGCATTGCTGACACCTGGACCCCCCAGGAAGGAACTAGAGTGTAGATCAAAAGAGGAAGCCAACACTTTTCAAATTGTTTTAAATAAAATAGTCTTTTATTTCCTCCCTCCAAAACAACGCTATATTCTTCACTACTTCTGCAACAGTTGTTAATTAGCATGGTTGATTTCATAAACCAAATGGCTTGATGGATTTTTTTGTGTGTGTGGCTAAACTACTGTTTTGGTATGGGACAGCTAGGTGAAAAAAGGAAAATAAAGAAAAGCAGACGTCTGCCAAAAGGCCACATGTGCCAAATGGTGAGAGACAGAGCAAGGGCAGCAGAGGAGGCAAGAACAACAGGCTCAGACACTTGGGTTTATTGCTAGGGGAGTTTCTAGGTGGGAAGACCTGCTTTATTGATGAGTTCCATAGTCAGAGGTCCCAGTTGAAAGGAACTTTGGAGGTCATAACAGTTTTAGTCTCAGGCTACTGTTTAACATATATTTGATCAACATTAAAGGGTGATTTGTATGAACAATTGACTGAAGCAAAGAAGAGTAAACAAAATGAATGTGGTCTTTTGAGGAAAAGCAGCTACCCGGCTATCCAGAACATTCACTACAGCAAGGATCTAAGTTGAGTGCTGATAGTGAGTGAGGATCAAGAGAGGATGCTTGGTGTGGGACAAATGTCTATATTCTGTCAATTATATTTTAAATAAACACTGATTGGCCAGTAGCCAGGCAGGAAGTATAGGCGGGACAACCAGACAGGAAGTAGAAGCAGGTCAAGGAAAACAGGAGAATTCTGGGAAGAAGGAAGCCCATTCCTCTGCAGTCCTGACCC
>LOJH01017635.1:0-22188 GCA_001685095.1 Ellobius talpinus
AGGAGGAGGAGGAGGAGGAAGAAGCAGTCAGTTTTCCTTAACAGTGTTTCCCCTGTTGGGTTGACCACCCTCTAGGGGAGACCATCCCAGAGTATATGGGTAGCACAAATTGGCAGTACGACAAGGGATAGGTTGGGAAGTCATGGGGTTGATTCTGAAAAGAGTAGGAGGAGAGGCAAATATGAACAAAATACATTGTATGCAAATATGAACAAAATACTCTGAAAACTAACACAAATGAGAAAAGTGTAATTCAATTCAAAAGTGAGATGTTTCTGATTAAAGTAAGTACCAAAGGTTAATAAGCACAATATAACACAATGCTATAACAATAACAGTTATAGCATGTGTTTAAGAGTTGAGAAAATTTTGCTCAATTAATTAGAAAACAAACTATCTAGAAATTTTATTTACATGCTTAATGCTTACACATTTCAGTAAAAGAAAAGTTTAAATAAGCTAATATAAAACATGCCACTATTGTCATAGGATTATCATTGGTAGTTTATTTTTAAAGTGTTAGTCACATTACCTTTATATTTAATTTAAGGGAGATTTATAGCTTGAAAATGTAATGACAGATATTTTATAGTTATATATACTGTATATAAATGAAACAATAAGTGTATTTACAATGGATAGACTATAAAATGTGTGCATTATGTATGTATGCATTAATTTCCCTGATAATTTTAAAAATAGTTTTTGTTTTTAGGTGAACTTACTAAACAGAAATTCCTTGACAATTCAATAAATTTAATAAATGAATGTTTATTTTAATATTTTCTATTTGATGCTAAAGACTGTAAAAATTATCATAGAGAAATATTATTGAAATTTACTCATATTCTTTAATTTGTCTTGATATAATCAATGTAATATTTTAATTATTAAATAATGCCTGCAATAATTCAATAAATATAATAAAGTAGAATTTTTCACTGCAAAATGCCTTGTACCTAAATGTATTACAGATGAGATATCTTATAAATGTTCAGATTTCTGAAGTAATGCCCATTTTAGTTGGTTCTTTGTTATTAGTGATGTTGTTACTTGATGGTTTTGGCAATTTGACCCAAGTCTTTGAGTGTACAAATCATCCTTCTGTTTTTCTCACTCAGCTTTGGAAATTCTTTTTCAAAACAGGCAATGGAGAATGAGACAGACCAGAGCTTAACCATGCTGCAAGAGAGGACTTGTGTGAAAAAGGAGAAAGCCTGAAAAGAGTAGACAGTAGGGACAGGAATATCTGTGACAGAAAGCGGGCAGGTTTTGTGGTCTTGGAGTGCCAGAGAATTAGAAACGCACAGGCAAGATAGACTGTAGTCTTTCAAGTTGAAATGTGAGTCCTCAGAAACCGCAATTCCAGTGTGAGCAAGACGCTGGGAGCACTGAGGTGTTACTACGAGATGGGAGCCATGGCAAAGAAATGGGTTATCGGGGTAATCTGGAGAAATGAGAAAAGTGGAGTCATAGTAATAGTAATAATAATAAATAATAATAATAAACCCAATGATCTGGGAACATAAACATGAAGAAGAAGGAGTCATTGACATGCTTGAAATAAAACTGAGCTCCAAACTGAACAGAGCATGGCGGGATCAGAGAAAAAGGGATTGTGGAGAAAAGAATCTGGTCTAGTTCCCCAAATGGGCCAGTTCTTTGCTTTTGGCTCCTTAGATATGTTATGGTACACCATATGGGTGTGTTTCATTTAGAATAGAAACTGGGTGCACCAGATTGTAGGGTGGTGCTAGTCACACTTGAGGGTTAAGGGTAGGGCGGGCCAGACCATCTGATTCAGGGTGGGAACTTTGAGTGACTCCATATCAATTGAGTGGGAGAGCAAGTTCACCAGTGTGGGCAGTTAATTAAGCATCAGGCAATCGCAGTGACGTAAAGAAGCCTGTCAGTTCAAAGGGTAGGAGAGAGTTTATTCTGGAGTTTTAAACGTTAACGACCATGGCTTGGAAACAGATTTAGTTATCACCAAATCCATGTTCCAATGTGGTAGCGATTTGATGAGGCTTTAATAATGATATAACAAAGCACATCATAAGTGAAGGCATGTTGAAAATACATTGGTGGGAACACTCAGAATGTGGGTTGAAGCAAAGTAGAAAAAACCATTCTGGAGACCTCATATGCTCTCTGATGGTATTCTTAGTCTTTGGTTGGTGGAAATGAGGCTTTTGTCCAAAGGTTTTCTTAGCTGTTAGTCATAGAATATTAGGACCGACACAAAGTGACTAAGGGATGGCTATTAAGGCAGATAAGGGTGGGTGGCCCAGGATGAGTTGTAATTAGGCTCTGGACCTGCAACATTCCAACATCTCCACACTGGTTGAAGTTCTAAATTTAGCAAGTCAAATCCCCCCATTTAGAGTCCTGGAGAGATCACAACAGTTTTGCGATCATTTTTAGGAAGACGAACTATATTTAGTGGGGTCGGACATCTATGTAATACGGACTGAAGAGCATGAGTGGCTGCCTATTTACAAATAGGTGGCAAACAAAGAAGAGAAACATGGTGGACTGGAGGTAGATGTAGCCTAAATGGGAAGAGATGCAGCCTAAACGATGCCTACTCCAGATCTCCGTAACATGACAACTAGGACAAGGGAAGACAAATGGAGTCGAAGTGAGGGAGTCACCAACTGAGTAAGAGGTGCACAAGAGACTGCATGACGAGGATGGTAAATAAAGCCAGAACAATTGAGCCTCAGAACATGGTGAAGCCATAGAGGGTGCAGTGAGCCAGCTAGGTGTGTATACTGAGCATACAGGAGAAGAATTTAGGTCCTTAGCCCAGAAGCTGTGAGGAGTCTGGGGGCAGGGTTGGCCAAGTGTGAGAAGGAAGCTTGTGGAATCTCTACCAAATAGGCAGGAGATTTAGATAAGGGACAATGAGAAGCGTGTACGTTTGCTGTTTTTATTATCCAAGTCAGAATTCTCATCTGAGAACAATTCCACTCTTAAAGAAACAATTTTCCAAGTCTTCTCCATTCCCTAATTTTTCCATTCTGCACCATCTTGTTGAGCATATGCAAAAAATGGGGGACCCAGTGTGAAAACTCATTGGCACATGACTGTATTAGAATTGCCTGGAGGAGTTAACAAAGCACTCAAGTCTATATTCATTAAAATGATGTGCCAGAAGGTTTTACATTACTGGTAATATTTCACTAGGGGTTATGGGTCTGTTTAAATTATTATTTCACCTTAATTTAACTTTGGGAGGTCATAGAGATCAAGAAATTCATTCATGTTTCTCATGTTTTCAGTTTGATGGAGTACAACTTCTTTAAGTATGTCCTTACTATTCTCTGAACTTCCTCTGTGTCTGTTGTAATGTCTCTGTTTTTATCTCTAATTTTATTAAATTGGATTCTCTATCTTTTGTTTAATTCAACCAGAGTCTTGTCAATCTTGTTGAGTTTCTCAAAGAGTCAGCTCTTTGTTTCATTGATTCTTCATATTTGTCTGTTTGCTTGTTTGTTTCTACTTTATTTATTTCAACTCTGAGTTTGAGTACTTATCCCATCTGCTCTTTCTGATTGTTATTTATTCTTATTTTCTAGAGCTTTCAATAATGTCATTGAGTTATTAATGTGATGTCTTTCCAATTTTTTATGTAGACACTTAGTGCTATGAACTTACTGCTAGAACTGACTTCATGTTGTCAGGTATGTTTGGGTATACTGTGTTTTCATTTTCATTCAATTCTAAACAAATTTTAATTTCCCTCTTTAATTTCCTGTCTTGATTCAATTTTCATTCAGTAGTGGGTTGTTCAGTTTCCATGAGTTTGTAAGCTTTCTTCTTTTCTATTGTTATTGACCAGCTTTAACCTGTGGTGGACAGACAGGATGTAGGGTGTTTAATTATTCCAATTTTCTTATATCTGTTGGGGCTTGCCTTATGTCCTAAGATGTGGTCAATTTTGGAGAACGTTACATGAGCTGCTGAGAAGAAAGTATACTCTTTCGTGTTTGCATGGAATGTTCTGTAGATATGTTAGGTCCATTTGACTTACGGTGTTATTTAATTCAAGGGTTTTATTTTTTCTTTAGTTTTTGTCTGAATGAACTGTCTTTTGGCGGGAGTTGGTGAAGTCACCCATTATCACTGTGTAGGGTAAATATGTTGCTTCAGCTGTAGCAATGTTTCTTTTATAAACTTGGGTTATTTTGTGTCTGGTGCATAAATGTTTAGAATTCCAGTATCCTTTCAGTGAGTCTTTTCCTTTAATGAACATGCAGTGCTCCCCCCTTATCTCTTCTGATTGGTTTTGGTTTGATGTATAATTTTTTTTGGACATTAAGGCAGTCATCCCTACTTGTTTCTTGATTCCACTTGCTTAGAATACTTTTTTCCATCCTTTTACCCTGAGGTGATGCCTATCCTTGATGGTGAGGTGTGTCTCCTGGATGCAGCAGAAAAATGGATTCTATTTTGTAATACATTTCATTAGTCTGTGAGACCATCAATATTGAGAGTTATTAATGAACAGAATTCACTGATTCCTGTTATTTTGTTGTTATGGTGTGGGTGTCTTTCCCTTTCTTTTCACATGTTGTTCTCAGGTTTTTTATTCCTTGTTCCTCTGTGGCATAGTTAATCTCTCATGACTAAAGTTTCCCTCTAGTGCCTTCCGTAGAGCAGGGTCAGTAGATAGACTAATAGATAGATGGATAAATTTGGTTTTATTGTGGAATGTTTTTCATTCTCTGTCAACTGTAATTGATAGTTTTTGGTGGGTTTACTAGTCCGGGCTGGCATCTGTGGTCTCTAAGAGTTTGTAGAGTATCTGTCCAGGCCCTTCTAGCTTTTAGCGTTTCCACTGAAAAGTCAGGTGCTGTTCTAATGGACCTGACTTTAGAAAAGACTTAGTCCTTTTCCATTTCAGCTTTTAATATCCTATCTTTGTTTTGTCCATTTAGTATTTTATTATGTCATGGGAAATTTCTTTTCTGGTCCCATCTATTTGATGTTCTGTATGCATGTGGATATTACCATTGCCTTGGTCAATGACATGCAAAGAAGGCTGTATGTTTCAATAGAAAAATCCCTGGGATACTTTGGGGTGTGGCCAGCATCTGGAGAATAGAGATGGATTGTGAAAAGGCACTGAATCAGATGCTAAGTACTTTAACATTGCATTTCTAGAAATGGGTTGGAAACTGCCTTAGCTGGCCAAGAAAATGCCAAGTCTTGGAGGAAAATGGGCATCCTCACTATCTACTAACTCAGCAACAAAAGTATCTTTAAGACAGACTAGAGTCAATTGGGGAAGGAAGTGCAAATTGTGCTTGTTTGTTTTGGCAAGGTCTAATGTATCCCAGGATAGAATCCAACTCACTATCTAGCGGAGATCATCTTGAAGTTCTGATCCTCCAGCTTGATGCTGGGATTGCAAGTGCACACCACTACACATTGTTCATTCCGTGATGAAGGTTTAATCCAGGGCTTTGTGCGTGTTAGGCAGGCACTTGACAAACTGAGCTACTTTTCCAGTCCTATGAGTAGCATTTTATGACAAGGATAAAGTCTTGATAAGCTTATTTATCACACAGCAATGGATCTTGGAAACATAACGCACACATTTGTGAGTGAAACAAACCACGGAAAAAGAGATCCAGCATAATTGGCGTCACATAATAACAGAATGTTAAAGGAGACTGTGATAAGTAGCTGCGCTGCTGGAAGTTCTGCCCAGGTCAAGGTGGGTCTGGTCTGCTGCTCTCTGGAAAAAGAAGCTGTTGCCCACATTTCCACAACAGAAATCATAATTCTGATTCCTAATTTTGTTTTCCAGGGGGCGAGGGGAGATGGCTTTCACTTGCTACCATGCGTTTGTACACATAAGGTGTGGCCGGATGAGGATGCCTCCACTGCCTTTGTGGCCAATCAAAAGACTTTGGCTTCTAATACAAATAAGTTTTGGGAAAGGCTCTTTCCAAAAGTGAAAAGTTCAGGGATTCAACTTTTTGACTATCTAGCTATGTAGACCTGGTTGAACTTTAACTCACTTATGTGGGAGCAGGCTGGCTTCAATCCCACAGGTAACTGCCTGCCTCTGCCTCCTGCGTGCTAGGATTAAAGGTGTGTGCCACCCACCAAGCTCACTGTATCCTTTTCTTTTCTGTTGCTGTGATAAAACACAATGATCAAGGCAATTCTTAGAAGTAATACTTTATGTGGGCTTAAGTTTCCAGAGGGACACCAGGGAAAGACAGTAAGGATAGTAGCAGTCATGGTATCACGCTGAGAGCTCCCATCTTGAACCACAAGTACAATGCAGAGAGAGCAAGCTAACAGTAATAAGAGGCCTTCGTCTCTCAAAGCCTCTCCCTAGTGACCCACTTCCTTCAGGAAGGCCACACCTATTAAACCTCACTAAACTGTAGTAACATCTGTGGACCGCGTATTCAAATGACTGAAACTATGGGGGACATTTCTCATTCAAACTATCACACAAGATTCTGGATTCTGGATAAGTGCATCTTTAGACAGAAGTCAAAGATAAAGTAAAAGATGCCTTGCCAATTGTATTTCTTAAATTTTTAGTTCCAAAGTCAACCACTAGCAACATTAATTGCTAAGTGTTGGGATATTTCTGCTATAATTCAGAAGCTCATAGTTGACTTAACAGCAGTGAGTCTCATCCTGTGGGTTGAGACCCCCTTGGGGTCGAATGACCCTTTCATGGGGGTGGTCACATATCAGATATCCTGCACATCATATTACAGTGCATAGCAGTAGCAAAATTACAGTTCTGACACGGGAACAAAACAGTTTTATAGTGAGGGGGTCACCACAATGTGAGGAACTGTAATTAAAGGGTTGCAGCATTAGGAAGGTTGAGAACCAATGTTTAACAGCTTTCACTTCATCACTCCCAAATGGAGGAGCCTCTGGTTTTTACCAAGACGTACATCAGGTTTAAGGTGAGAGTTGGCTAAGCTGACCAGACCATCCTTCTGGATGGCCAAGAACAGTAATATGACCCTAACTTGAACAGTCAGCAGCAAAACTGAGGGAAGAATTCTGAACTCGTTCCACACATAATTCTTTTTTCATTATGTGGTGGCGCTCTCATTAGGGTGGTGCTCTCCATCTCTCTGGTATGTTACTCCTCTGACCATGGAAAGTCTAGCATTTATTTAGGGATTTTGGAAGCTAGCACGAAGCCTGGGTAACTCCATGACTTCCTGCTCTGGAGTCTAACTTTTCACAGGAAGGATGTTTCCTCTTTTTTTTTTTTTTATTATGGCTTTAAGTGAAATTAGTGGAGCCAAGCATGCCTGACAGAGAGACCCAGTGAGTTTAATTAAAGAAAGAAGTAGCAGTCTCGCTGGGCTGAGAGACTATAGATCTCTCCACACGGAAACTGACTTTAAACTATGAGTTCACAAAAATTAATAGCAATCATTTCATTTATTAATGTTTATTTGCAACAAATATGACATTTTCCCATTATTTGGATTCCTTTTTTTTTCCGTTTGGCTTGAAATTTGGGTAGGGCGCAGGTGTGCATACAGTTTGCGAATTAAGCTCCTCAAATTCCCAAAGAAATAATTTCCAGAATGAAGTAATGGAAAACACAAACAAATGAAAGTGTCCCATTCTCTGCTAGTTACACTTTCCATATTTGACAAACGCAATACGAGGGCCGAATTCCCTAAAGAAAAGAGAGAGCGTTAGTTCCTTAAAGAAAGAGGACATTGCTCTTAAACATGCTTTCGCTACCTTCTAAATGAAGTCCTAAAGTGGAGGATGTTTCGGTTAGTATTCAGGCATCTGTACTGGCCTGCCCTTGGGGTTCTGACAGGCTACATTCTCAGCTGTATCCTCTAAGAGTGCCTCCTGTGAACATTCACTATGTTCCCTTTTAAAAGGGCCCTGCCAACCTCTCATCTCTCTCTGTCTCTCTTTGTCTCTCGCTTCTCTTTTCTTCTGCCACCCCTGTCCCTAAAGGCTTGTCTCCTACCCTCCCTTCCCTCTTTTTGCATTCCCCTTTCCCTAATAAAAACCCCTCCATGTGAATCCTGTTGGCTGGCATCTTTCTCTCTTGTGGTGCTTTTTTTAAAAAATTACAACAGTTTCTACAATTCCATATGTACCCATCTTGTCCATTCTTGTTACCATGTCATATTTCAGACATGCCTGATCTATGTGTTGATTACTCAAAATGTGCCATGAATATTTTCAATATAGTGTTTTGTATCTTGACGCATTATAGAGTAAAAAATACATTCGTTATATTTTGTTTTGAACTTACCACCGATCAATACAAAAGAAGCACTCATTCTTGTAGGTTAAGCCATTTGTAGCACAAACAAATGCTACCACATCTGGACAGTTTGCTTCATAATCAGGATCTGTTGGGTAATACATTTTGCATGGGGGCTGGAAACATAAACATGACAAGAATAAGAGTTTATTTCTTCCCATTTATCAGTTACCTTTCACTTCTAACCCACATAGCAATAATAGTAAATCCTACTAGGTGAACATTTAAGGATTTCCTGTCTTCTAAACTTCCATCAGGTGAGTTTTTGTTTCTACTTTTGTTATGTAGTAACCCCACGTACCCCATAGTCACTTCAATAATAATCATCATAGAATCCCTATTGAACCCCAAGTACGCAGTTTTCCTTTGACCTTGCCTCCATTCCAGTATGCTATTGTGTAAGAAATTAATGATACATATCTTTACTCATTATTAGTCATTATGTGTTTGTGAACTTAGGGCAGGCTTTCCACATAGTAGGTAAGAATGAGAACTGTCTATGGAGACTAAAGATAAGTGATGTTTGTGGCTGAGCAAGCAATGGTTGTTACTTCATTAAATGCTCAGCCATATCTAATTGGTGTGGGTTTTTTTGCACTGTAACATTTACTAAAGCATGATAGTGTGTATGTTATAAGGGTTATGCTACCTGGGAGGAAGTCCACCCTGGAGAGATTAAGATGTGTGTTCAAGCAAGGACATGGGAAAATCTGTCAATGCACGTCACCTCTGTGGAGACACCTTTGAGGAGAGTGATCCAGTCGGAAGAAGAATATAGAATTGAGAATTGAGGTTTACCTTAGGCCAGCTAGAAGGGTTACGTGAACTGATAAGTTCTGCAAATAAAGTACGAACACACTGAGTTAGAAGAAATAGTGTATGATGGGATGCAACCTCACCCACTAGTTACTTACTCATAAAGCCATGGAAGACAATTTACAGAATTTATAGGTGGTACTCCTTTGTGGACTGCTTTACTTATTTATTTGCCTATCTATCCTATATATAATTTTCAGAGCTCATACTTCATTTGAAAATTGCTACCTCATTAAGGGAAAAGTACTGGGCTGAGTGACAAGCTACAGAGAGCGTGTCTGGCATATATGAAATGCTGGGTTCCAACTCCAGCATTGCAATAAATAAATTAATCAGCTAAATAAAAATAATTTGGAGTTGTATGAATTATAATATTATTTATAACAGTAAGTTTCCTTGTACAATTAGGATAATTATATGCACTTTCAGACTTCTATTAAATTACATGTGATATAGAAGTGTATTACTGCAGGTCCTGCTAGGATGCTAACTTAATATGGGTCCACTGATTGATGACAAGGAGGTAGAACAAGCACCCAGCTTTCAGGAGACTGGCTCTGAGAGCAGGTCTTGTTAGATGATCTTGGTGCCTACAGACAGAGACCAACTGTGAGAGAATGAACGAAGATGGGGCCAACTATAGTTCTGTTTCTATCTCAGGTTGTTTAAAAATACCACAGGGTAGCTTAAGAAGGAACAATATTCCTAAATTACAAACAGTGCCTCAGAATTTAGGACTAGAAGGATATCTCAGTAATAGAGTATTTAGCACAACATGTAACATGCCCTGAGATCACTAATAAATACAGGCAATTTCTCTTTGGATGAATACCTTGCTCAGCCTAGATATAGTGGGGAGGGCTTTGATCCTTCTTCAAAGAAATGTGCCTTACCCTCCCTGAAAAGTGGAGAGGGGGTGGGGTGGGGGAAGAAGGTGGAGGGAAGGGGAGAAGGGGAGGGAGTGGAACTGGGATTGGTATGTAAAACGAAAAAAAAGATAATTTGTTTTCTTTTTTAAAAAAAATAAAAAAGAAAAAGTCAATCTCAGAATAGACAATATGCGTACATATATAAATAATATGCACACACAAACCCAATGAAGACACAGAAGCAAAATCTGTACTGTAAAAGATACTCCACTTAATTCATGATGAGTTGTTTAAAATCATACTAAAAAGCCACTTATGACCTATTGTGTCAGCTGCTGAGAAAGAGGTATTTTCTCACTCTAATACTGAGACTACAAAAGCATTTGTTTATGAAGAGGAAGTTCTCAATATTGGGCCAAATTACATTTGAATTTTCATTTAACTCATCACTCCCAATTCACTGAATTTCTTTTAAAGATATATCTCCAACAATACAAAACCTCATGTGCATAAGATTATTTGTTGAAGCCCTATTTGCTGTTACACAGTAAGATGAAATAGTCCAGTAGAACAGTTGCCAAATGGTTTGCTGCATCTACTCAGTGAAATTCTACATAACTGGACAATAGAAAGTTCCCTGTGAGCTATGATCTCTTGACCTTCCAAGATTCAATACAAGCAGGGAAAAATAAGTTGTAAACAGACATCTATAGTATGCCATCTTCTTGTAGGCAGCTAGAGGGTAATGATGTGTAAATATTATTTGGATAAAAATCAACACAGGAAGCCCAGAGAATTGAAATTGAATATAAAGAGGATGATGTATGATTAGAACAGAAAGGATAATGGGATTGTGCAATATTAATTCTTTTTGTTTATTTTGCTTTCATTAAAGTTAATTTCAAATTGGAGCTTGTAAAATGGCCTAGGAAGTTCAAGCACCTATTGCCCAAGCCTGAGGATCTGAGTTCGAACTCCAGAGTGCATGCACAGTGGAGAGCCACTGATTCCTGAATGTAGTTCTCTGGCTTCTACATATATGAATGGCCTCTCACAAACACACCCCTTATGCAAACTCACACAAGAAAAGAAAAAAGACTGAAGGACTAAAGACCTGAAACCTCTAGGTAAGCAGAGAAACTTCTGACAGAAAAGTTTATACCCTGATGATATCTGCAGACAATTAGGAGCTGGGAATGTTTTGATAAGGAACATAACATACAGGTAAGAACTTAAGGTAGAATTTATAGCTTGGGGATGCAGGAAAGAGACTAGCAGCTGGCATTTTCCACTCAAAAGTTCCCTTCTCTGACCTGTAAGACCCTCAAGCCTCCTTCACCTTGGTGCAGTTTCTTTTCCCATGGAGAAATGCCTGCTCTTCATTGCTCTAATAAACGACAATCTGCCTCTGTACAGATTAATCCCTCAATTAATTTTGGTGTTTTGAAACAGTGTCTCTTTATGTGTCCCTGGCTGTCCTAGAACTCCCTATGTAGACCAGGATGACCTCAAACTCACAGAGATTCCCCTGTCTCTTCCTCTGGAGTACTAGGTTTAAAGATCTGTGGAATTATGCCTGGCATCCCTTTGTTTTATTTTCAAGTTCCCTTATTGAATATCCATCTAACAACAACAATAATGTTATAAAAAATTAGAAACAAATTAAACTACTTTAAGATTGTTTCTATGATTTTTTTCTGACCCATGCATTATATGCCAGCATATTGTTTAGTTTTCAGCTATCAGAGGACTTTTAGAGTAATTTCCTTTGCTGGTAAGAAAAAAAATTGTCTTTCATTGTTCATTATATATGTACTTATTTGCTTAAGCTTAAAATTTGCAGAAAATAGCTCACAGAATTCCTATTTCATCTTCTGTGGAAAAGAGCTCTACACACTAGAATTCAGTATTGCCCTACTTTCATGTTTGTTGTTGTAACAAATATCCTGATGAAAGGCGCTTTATTTGGATCACAATTCTAATTAGTTGATCATTTCTGAGACATCAAGGCAGTCGAGTGAGAGTGCACTTGTCCTTTCTCTGAGTTTGATGATTGATGTGATATGACTGCACCATGTGACTTCCTGCCTTGATGTCTCAGAAATGCCTGTGGAAATCAGAGGACAACTTACAGGAGTTAATTCTCTCCTTTTACCATAAGTCCTGGGAATCAAACACAGGTCATCAGGCTTGGTGACAAGCATCTTTAGTCTGCAAGTCATCTGGACATCCACCATGCTGATTCTACTTATTTATTACTCAGTATTGGCAACTGCACACATGTAAAAGTCAGAGGACAACTTGCATGAATCAGTTCTACCACGTGAGTTATGGGCTTTGAACTCAGGTCATCAACCGCGGGATCCAAAGTCCTGATCTAAGGAGCATTCTCATACCTCACTATGGTCATCATTAGCTATCTTCTTAGTATGTGAGATATAACATAGGTCCAAAAATAAAGGCTGTAGAAATTGGCATAGACTGTTGCTGGCACACTACTAGATAAGTAATGCAGAGTTAAAAACCCAAAGATACACACAACTAAGGAGAAACAAGTTTTTTTTTAAAAGGGTAGCAGGGTGATCCTGTGGAAAAGAAAGGGCTGCCTTTTCAGTAAGTGATGCTGATACAATTAGGTGCATATATAGAAAAAATAGAACTGTGAGCTATATATTACAGCATATAGAAAACCTAACTCAGTGTGGATTCCAAATATAAACAAAGTTCAATACCATAGAAATTCCTGAAAGGAGCAACAAAAGACAAACATTAGTGGTCTCCAAAGAAGCAAAGACTACCTAGATAATAATACATCATCAGCACAATCCATGTAAAGGAAAACTGGACTTCACCGAATTTCTAAACTTCTGCTCTTTGAAGGTCACTTAAGCAAGCTCCAAAGTCTACCCACAGAATAGTAAAAATGTCCTTGAGACACCTGGCATGGAACTTACATTCTAGACTATGTAAAACCACTGGTTTTTGTACAATTACTTAGACACACATGCCAACAGCAGTCACACAAAATACCCATGTTCTTCACTGGCATTTCTCCCACTGTCATATTTCAAAGAAAATTTTAATTCCACACGGAAATGTAAGTCTATTCTAGGAAAAGACATCATGTTCATGCAAGGCATTACTTGTAATGGGAACATTACAGTGAATGTTCTCTGCCCTAGAAGACTTGGTTTGGTTCCAAACATAGAGCTGAGAAGACTCTACAATATAGAAAATAAAGCTTATTTTTTTCTTCTGAAGGAAATACATTTTAAAAGTATATAGTTAGAACTTACAAGCTCAACATTTCATATTTTAGAAAAACACTCTTATCCAAAGTAAAAAAAAATACTCTTATTTTCTCTACAACTTTAAAAAAATCAAATTTTTATCTCCAAGGCTGCTCACCTGAAAAAGTAACATGTGCCAAAGTAGAGAGCATCAGAGAGAGTGTGATCATGAGGTACAAGCAGATGCTTCTTCTCATATCTTCTGCAGTGAAGACTAAGAAATGCCTGTTAGTTTATTCCCAGTCTACGGTACAGATAACTTTTTAACATGAGAAAACTCAGTGCCCTTGGAGATGCTGTGCCAAGACAAAGCTGGCCATGGTGGTCTCACACAGGCTCCAGGCATGTAGACTCAAGAGTATGCTCTAAAGTATGACAGGAGAACTATACCAACAATTCCCTCTCCCAACCCCACTGTGTGCCTGAAATTACATGCTGTCTAGAATAGAGATTAGGCTCAAAACTTTCCAAGTCTATATCATCCCCGTAGGCCTGTATTCATTCTATTTCTGCTCAAAATTGTAGGCAATGGGTCATAAAGAACGGAGAGAGACCCACAATGAATGAAGCTTTTCTATTTTCACATGCAATAAAAAAGGAAGATGTCAGAGGAAAGCAAAATAAACCAATGAAGCAATGACAACACAGAATGGAAAGAGGGAATCTGAGATACAGGGAAACACGAAATATCACCACGGACTTTGACTAAGGAATAGAGGAGACAAAAAGAAGTTACCTGAACGAACTCTCTGTTGTCAGCTTGAAGTTACAGCTAGCATTAAGAAGAACTGACTAGGGGCCTGTTAAGCCGTAGAGGTGGACTGCCTGCTCAGTTGAGTGACCATCAACTTGGCATGAATTTATTCTCTTAGCTGTTTCTGCGTTTGATCCCTCGTTCATGCCACCCCCTCGGATGTTTCACGCTTCAGCAGGCAAGGTCAGGCCTGAAGGAGCTGAGTTTTAAGTTTTAGTTATGAAACAGAAGAAATAAAAGCATTCTAAATATCTAATGTTTGCAAAGTAGTTTAATGGCCTGTTGCATTCCAGTCTGTTTGGTAAATGTGCTTGCCAAACCGCAGCTTGTTTTCAGCCTTCCCATGTTCATCTGTCTTTACTTTTTAGAAGACTTACCTGTTTACAGTCAAGCTTTGTTTTTTTCCTTTCTCTGCTAACCTAGGAAACCCTAATAGTCTTCTAATCAATAGTATTTCCAGTGCTACTCTCCCAATTTCTGCATCTGTTGCTCTTGACTATACTTCAAAATATGCAATCCAGAAAAGTGACCTTTATCTGAAAATAAAAATCACCGTATACTTTAAGCTTTTCTAGTGTCATTGGAACTTTTTGTTATTTTGCATCTTGGATGTATTGAAGTAACAGGCCCTGACATAGATAGTCCCTAGATGGGTCCATCAATATTTTGAGATCTTGCTATGTTTCTTTCTGTCCTTCTCCTAAGTCGGAGTAAATTCATCTCTGACTTCTTTCAGACCTGGTGGTGTTAGAAAATAATCTACACACTGAACTCAACAATCCCACTTTGATAGCGATTCCCTAGGAAGCCTCTCACTTAATGTGATATTGCTGTTCTGCTACTTAACACATCCCATTTTCTTTCTTTTTTCCGCCTCAATGCACTGTTCTGAGGAGAAATGTCACCTTTTTATTCCTGAATGAATAAACAAACATAAGGATGCATGTACAGCTCTACTCCTTTCCCATCAAATTATGGAAATTGTGTAAACGAGTTTTTCCTTCTATTTCCATTGTTCACCTTATACTGGTTAGCATAGAGAGCTGCTATTTCATTGCCCCTCTCTCTTCCTATCTTTCTATAAGTTCTTTGTGAGTATTGTACATCATACAACATGTTTTGATCATATTTGCCTTCCTTTTACCAACTCTTCCCAAATCCACCTCATTTTCTTTCCCATCCAACTTTGTGTCTATATTTTTAACCCTTCAGGACAAAGTTCCACCATCTAAATACTCCTGGATCCGTGGCCTTTCCCTGAAGCATGGTTAACTTACCAGCCGCTACATACACTTTTAGAAAAAAAGAATCTGTTTCTCCCTCTCCCACCTGTTAACAATTGCCATTTGCTCCGTGGCTAAGGGTGGGATTGTGTGCCCAGCTCCCTCTCCATGCTGGCATTTGGTGTGGTGTGGGCTCACACAGATTTTATGCATGCTGTCACAGTTCCTGTGAGTTCATATGTGAGCAGCCCCGTGGTGTCCAAAAACATGTTTCCTTTTCATCATCCATCACCTCTTTCTACAGGGCTGAAAATTCTATAGCCTCTTGTTCTTTGTTCTTTCCACGTTGACCTTTTGGGTCTCTGTGTTAATACCATCTTCTGAAAACACAAGTTTCTCAGATGAATGTTAAGAGATTCAATGAAGTATGGCTATAATATATCATTAGGAATAAATTTAATACTTTGTCCATTTAGCAGTATCATAGTATCAGGTTCTCTCATAAGGCCTGCAACTGTCTAGACCTAGGTTTTTGTCCCCATATGTGTGACACATGTGGGTTTTATCTTGTGGAGTGTGACTTAAATCCAATTAGAAAATGGTTGGTTACTCACATGATGCTCCTGCCTCTATTGCACCAGGGATCATATCTTGTCAAATCTTATTCATTGTTGTAGCTAAAAGGGCTTACAGCAGGGCATGAGAAATGAATACTTCTCTACTCTGGTAGGTTATGTAGCACCTACCTACATTACTAAAGCTTCCAGGGGATGAAGCTTCCAGGTCTGTACCAGATTTATTTTACCATGAGCTCATGACTCAAGTAGGTGGTATCTTCAACAATAAGTTCTTACTGTCGTGTTCTGAAGGATAATCTTTTTTTTTTTTGGAAAGTGGCCTATAGGAAGGACCTCATTGACCAACAACTCCAAAACATCCATTCCTGGAACTAGGTTTCTCTCTCTCTCATTAATTTTTTTCATTTTACATTTCAGCCCCAGTTTCCCCTCCCTCCCCTTCTCTCACCTCCCCACCTCCCCTAGTCCCAGCCCCCATCCACTCCTCAGAGGGGATAAGGCCTCCCATGGGAAGTCACTAAAATCTGGAATACCAAGTTGAGGCAGGAACAAGCCTCTCCCCCTTGAATCAGGCTGGCAAAGTATCCCATCATAGGTAATGGGCTTCAAAAAACCAGTTCATGCACCCGGCGTAAGTCTTGGTCCCACTACCAGAGGCCCCACAGACAGACCAAGCCACATAACCATCACCCACATTCAGAGGACCTAGGAACTTGGCTTTTTAAATGTTAACCTCAGTTGTTGCAAGTTTCCATATGTCTTTTGGAAAGGTCTTTAGTGTTTTTTTATCTCTCACCCCACTTCCTCCTCTATCCTACCCTCTGCTCTGGGTATTCCTAATCCTTCCTATTTCATTATCTCATTTTTTATCTTTAATACCAGTGACCGCTAACTCCCCTGTCTTGAAAGTCTCTCCCATGACCCCTTAGTAATTCCCCGACCTCCATGGGTATTCCAAATCAAACAAACATATCTAAAGAGTCAAAGATTATATCATCAGATGAGAGAAAATATGGGATGTTTGTCTTCTTGGGTCTGAGTTACCTCACTCAGAATGATTGCGTCTAGACCCATCCACTTACCTGTAAATTCCATGATTCATTTTTCATAGTTTGAATAATATTCCATTGTGTAAATATATCACATTCTCATTATCCATTCAGAAGTCAGTGGACATTTAGACTGTTAGACTGTTTTTATTTCCTGGATGAGTAGAGAAACAATGAATATAGATGAACAGGTATTTTTGTAGTAGAATGTGGAGCTCTTTGGGTATATACCCAAGAGTAGAATAGCTGGATAATGTGGTAGACCTAATTTTCTCTTTTTGAGGACCACTACACTGGTTTCCATAATGGTTGCACCAGTTTGCTTTCCCACCAGCAGTGACTACACAGTCCCCTTTCCTGGCATTCTCTCCCTCTCTTTCATCTTTATATATTCTAGATTATAACCTTTTGTCAAACTCTTACCTGGTAAAGTTTTTTCCCCATTCTCTAGATGGCCTTCCTACTGGGTCAATGGTGTTCTTTGATACACAGAAGATTTTTACTTTCATTAGGTCCCATTTATCAGTTGTTGGTATTAATGGCTGTACTTCTTAGGGTCCTTTTCAGAAAACCCCTTCTTCCTATAAGATCAAGAATAGTCCCTATGTTTTTCCTCTATCAGGTTTAGGGTATCAGGTCTTATGGTGATGTCTTTGATCCAGTTGGAACTGAGTTTTGTGCAGGGTGAGAGCAAAAGGGCTTGATTCTTTTGCATGTAGCTTACACAGCCAGAGTAGAACCATTTAAGATGCTATTTTCCCCCAGGGTGCATTTTTCATGGTTATCATAAGTCAAGTTACTATAGGAGTTGTGTGGGTTATATATTGCTCCTAAGTTCTAATCTACTGAACAATAAATCCTTTTTATGCTGGTCTCATGATATTTTCATGACTATAGCTCTGTAGTATAACTTAACAGATGGTGAGACCTCTACCAGTTTTGTTATTGTTGTTATTATTCAATATTGTTTTGGTCATCCTGGGTCTTTTGTATTTCCATATGAAATTTAAGATTTTTTTTTCAATTTCTGTGAAGAATTATGTAGTATTCTAATGAAAACTGTATAGAGTCTGTGAATTCTTTTTGGTAGGATTCTATATTTGCAATATTAATTATACCAATCCAGGACCATGTGAGGTATTTTTCAGGTTCCTAAATTTTCCATTCTATAAGTCTTTCACTTCCTTGTTTAGACATAGTCTGAGATGTTAGTCAGCGTCATGGTTTCAGTTACCCCGGAGGTCACTCAGTATTCCCTGAGGTTGCTCAATGCTTCCGGGGGTCACTTTGCAATCCTGGGAGTCCTTGGACCCTGCTCCCAAGGAGGTTGCTTGCTTGGGGTTGCTCCTGCTAAGGTAACTGCCTTGGACCTGCTCTGGCAGAGGTCGCTGGCTCAGGCCTGCTCCAGCAAAGGTCTGTAGCTCGGGCCTGCTCCCTCAAAGTCACTGATTAGCACCCAGTCCAGCAGAGGTCTCTGGCTCCCGGCCTGCTCCCTGAGTGGTGGCATCCTTGCACCTGCTTCTGTGGGGGGTCATTGCCTCTGGCCTGCTTCAGCTGAGGTTGCTGACTCACATCCCACAGATGTCCCTGGCTTGGGTCTGCTCCCAGGAAGGTCCCTGTTTTGGACCCAGTTTCACAGAGGTCTCTAGCTCAGGCTTGTTCCCTCAAAGATCCCTGACTTGTGCCCAGTCTTGTAGAGGTCTCTGACTCAGGCCTGCTCCCTTAGAGCTTTCTCCCTTGTACCTGCTACTATGGAGGTTGCTGCCTCAGGCCAAGAAAACATTTTTATATGCTAATGAAGCAAATACAATCTACATATGTAAATTTGATAAAAAGTATACTGTAATAACATTTTAACCTAACATAGTATGTACTATTGAATAAAATAGTAAGGGAACAGGGTAGAAAATGAGGGAATATGGGAAGAAAAGCTATTCTTAAGGGCCATTTGAGGGATAGTAAGGAAACCTAATACAGCAGAAGCTTCCTAAAATATGTACTTATATGAAGATGATCTAACTGAAAATTTTAAAAAGTAATGAAAGAGACAGAGCCCCAACTAGAAATCTCCTGTCACCAAATGAAACTTCCAGTACCAGCAATGAGTTATGTCTGAGTTGCTTGCCAAAGGGGTCCCATCAAACATCCCAGGCTGTTGCCAAGACTATAGCTTGCTCTCCGTACACTAATGGCAAGGTCCCTTGCGGAAGACAACAAGACAACACCTAAACAACTCATTGAACGTGGAGAAGTTGAGCTGGTGTCTGCCTAGAACCTTCACATCTATATTCTAGTATTTTTGGCACATGAGGACTCTGCACACTACCAATGAGAAACATAAACACCAACCCAGCCACAAACCCTTGAGTTGACAATGGTGTATTGCATGCTAGGTAGTAGTTCAATGGTAGCACAAAGCTTGTAGGAATAACAAAGCAATATCTGTTTTGACTTAAGGGCCACTTCACAAAATGGAACTCATATCCAACACTGCTTGTGTGACCAAGAACCCAAGACTAGATAGCCCAGGGACCTACAGCACAACTAAATTCTAAAAATGTAACAACAAAATGACTCCTTGACATTTTTCTGAATTCATAGACCAGTGCCTTGCTCAGCCATCATCAGAGGAGCATCCTCCTGCAGTAGATGGGAACAAATACAGAGGTCTCTGACCCATAGTCAGAAATTATGCAGAGAACGAGAGACCTCTGAGCTCTCTGCCCTAAACTGGAAATCTCTATCTTCCCTCCCCTCAAGGAACAGGGAGACCTGAGGAGGCAGAAAGAGTCCAAGAGCCAGAGGGGATAGAGAACACCAAGAAAATCAGGCCCTACAATCAAACATGATCAAAGCTCATATGAGCTCACAGAGACTAAGGCAGCATGCACAGTCTGCACCAGGCCTTTGGGGTATATAATATAATTTCCAGTTTAGTGTTTTTATGGGATTTCTTAATGTGCAAAAGAGTGGGTCTCTGCATCTATATATGTTTCTTGTACCTTTCCTTGGGATCTTTTCCTTCAGTTTGTTTTGTCTAATTCCAATGTGTTAGTTTTTGTTTTAGCTTATTATATTTTATTCTATTAAGAAAGAAAAGGAGTGGAGCCAGATGGGGTGAGAGGTGGAACTGGGAGGAGTAGAAGGAGGATAAACTGTAATCAGGGTATATTATGTAAGAAAAAAGTCTATTTTCAATAAGAGGGGAAAAAAGAAAAAACTTTTTTACTTTCCAATAAACTTTGACCTTTTCTTCTACCCCCAAAAAATAAAATAAAATTTTAACCTAGCATAGAATGTATTGTTGAATAAAATATCAGTAAACAAAATTTTAAAAATTTAATGACAACATGATTTATTTGTTATCTTACAAGGTCATTAGGAAGGATTCCACAACCACACCCAATTTTAACAATTTTAGTAAAACAATCATATGATTATATCTATAAATGTTGAGGAGGAAGCTGATAAATTTCTAATAATATCTATAAAGTACAAACTGAATGGACATTTTTATCACAATGAAAATGCACTATTAATCAACTTCTTACTTAAGGCATTTACTCTAAATCTTAAAAAAGAAGGAAAAGACACAAAGATGCCCACTATTTGCAATACTATATTTGAGAATTTACCAGGGACCCTAAAATTAAAAACACAACGGTGAAGTTTCAAAATTACATTTATGCAGAAAATATAATAGTATAATAGAAAAAGCAATAGTCATTAAAATATCAAATCAGAGGGTGAACGGGAGCCCTAATCCCTTAGGAAGGGGGTATGAAAAATTATCTGGACGTCTACTATCTAAAGCCCAACTTTAAAACATGGAGGGATAGTAGAGAGCATGGGAAGAAGAGGACAGAACACTGAGGGTTAAGGGGTTGAGCAGGGATGGGGGAAGGGAGCACGAGCATAGTGGGCGGGTTAGCCAAAACTAGCGATGCATGAAAGTCTTACAAAACCCACTAATTAGTAAGCTCATTTCAAAATAGAACTTTTAGGGGAACCATTTAAATGGAATTACTCTACAGAGTGGACAACGTGTCTCCCAGAGACATGAGTCATTAATAAAAATCCCTATTTGTTATTGGTCCCAGAGGTCTACAAAATGTAAGCTATTACCATTGTCTTTGGCTATCTAAAAATAACTAAATATAAGACTCTATTGCTAAAGACACCAACACTTTATAAAACAGAGGGAAATCAATCTCACATGAACAGGAAACTTGCTCCCAGATGGCTAGTTTTCATAGCATCAGAAGGTGTTGTGAGCTCTGAAGGGGGAGAAGAGAGATCCGTGTTCTAACTCTGCCCTGAACCCTGACTATTTCAATACTGACCTGCCAGGCATGAAGTGTCTTCTGGTAAAATGACTCCTATGGAGTTACTAACTACTTTCTGATTGGATTTGAAGCCTGCTCCACAGGAAGGAATTTCATGTTTGATACTCTAATCCTGGTCAAAAGCCCACAGCTGTGGAGATCATAAGCTCTAGCATAGAACAGGCTTATTGCTATCTTGCTGCATGACTAAGATGTCAAATTGCCTTATAAATATTTGTGCTTATACCCATACACATGGACTTAACTTTGTTCAGAAGAGTTTCTCTTTGCAGTGGTCAACAGTCAATGGAGACATAAATAACTGATCAGTGTTGAGATTAAGAGACTGAGTGATGAGCCCTAAAGGATATGGCTACATTTACCTCACAGCCACTAAGACTCCGGGACCATTGTAGAAAAAGAGGTGGAAAGACAATGTAAGAGCTGGGAGACACAGAGGCACACTGTGAAGTGCTGGCTTCTGTACATAACACAACTACTGCCATCATGATCTTGTAGCAGCTCTGGTTGCCTGAAGAAGGCCCACACAAGATCAGGCAATCCAAATTGCTAGCATGGAAGTATCAATAGCCTCCTGGCCCTACCACACACTGAGGATCTATTGGCAGTAGATTGTTGCTGGAGGAGGAAGCATTGTTCTTTTCAGAGGATGTGGCTACTGATAAGTTTCTCATGCTCCAAATGATGGCCCTGCCCTGATATATACAAGGTCAGCACTAACTGGACTGACCTTTTAAAAAGTAAAAAAAAAAGAAGAAAAACCAAAAAAGACATGAAATTGTGAGGGAGGGTCTTGAGAGGTACAATTCAGGAATCAGAAGGGAGGAGATAGATACAACCATATTTTATTGTATACATGTATGAAACTCTCAAAAGTAAATATTTTCATTTAAAAAACAGACCAAATTGTGGCAACTCTTGATGGAGGAGGGTCATCTGTCTATGTGTTACTTTCATTGGTTTAATA